>JAHWFP010128699.1:20983-50555 GCA_023313725.1 Lithobius niger | reverse complement strand
GGGGGGGGGCCAGAAGCTACAGCATTTTTTAGAAATTTGACTGCTGAGAGTGTCATTTTTGTGATGGGCATAAAATATATGAGCCCCTCTCCCTCGAGGGGGTCATAATAATCTATGATCCTCCCCAACTTCTGCCACCCCCGAAATCAACAATGACCGATCTCCCTAATTTCTCCGTGTCTTGAGATGTCCTTTTTGAGTCTTTTTAACAAATTTCATGGCAAAAATTCGTCATCCGAAGACAACTAATGCTCGCAAAGATGAACCGGCTCAATTTTGAATCTTACTTGAGACGTTTTTAAAGGAGAAGGAAGTGTACTAAAACGAGGGGCAAACCCAGGGATGTGAACCAGGAAACTTCCGATTATCACAGGGGTGAAGATAGTATCCACAGAAGGCCAGAATAGATCCCATAGACCTGGAAGGAGCATGGTAATCTCTCACACATACTGGTAGGGATTTTGTCAGGGCCCCTTTCCAGTCATCGACCAAATCAGTACTAGACTGAGCACTGTCACCACTCAGTTACCATGACCACAGTTGCGTGTCAGTATTCTGAAGTAAAGTGATTGTTATCTGCTTCCTGATAGTAGGGCACATTTATGAAACGACTTGTCCTTGCATTCTCGCAGCGAGAAGCTATAGATCACTTAAAATTTCAACATGGCGGCGGTTTTAGCTCTGATGGCTCGCAACGAAAACTATAGTATGAATTTAGAAGCCACTGAGAAAATCGTTTCGTCAGACGGGATTCTTTGTCTTAGTGTCATGGATTATAAGACTGCAAAAATTTACAAAAACAATGTTGGATTTAGCTAACCCAAGTAGCGTTGTTACCATGGCTGCTACACCTTTTCCATCGCGATTAAATTCTAACTGTGAGAACACAAAGGCAAGACGTTGCGTAAACGTGCCTTTATGGAGCAAGGCACAAGACACATTGAGCAAGAGTATGATGCTCTATGCAATATTCGCTAAGGAGCAAGCATTAGGAGAGATAGCTGGAAGGGGCACTGGATTGAAATTTAGGCAAAAACAATATCGCATTTAGTGAAACCAATGCTGTGAGATTTCTTAAGCTTAAAAATTGCAGCAATTGCCAGCAAATATAAAAAAAAAAGCTTTTGAGCTTACAAATCCGCTTTCACAGCATTTGCTTCACTAAAAGACGCCATTCTTTTTTATCTCCATATTATGCAGTGCCACTTGCAGATAGCCAAATGACTGGATTCAGCATAGAGTTATAGTATATAATAATATGGATATAGCGTTTTTACTACTACTCTATAATGAAAGACCTTTACTCTTTGGTCAACGTCTAGTATACGGGAAGTACTAGGACTGAGCCCCAGTGGGCGCAGTTCCCTTTTCTATATTTTGCAGATCAGTTTATCTAGTATTCTTACAAGACCATTCTTTAATCCATCGGCCAAGTATACAGAAAGTCCATGGTTTAACCCCAGTCTGGACAGTTGTCATTTGATTCTTTCTCAGATTAGTATATCTCACAAGACCATTCGTTAATGAATCGACCTAGTATGTGGGAAGTACTGGGTTCTAGTCCCAGTCAGGGACAGTTGTCTTTTCTTTCTTTCTCAGATTAGTTTATCTTGTATTCTCACAAGGCCACTCTTTAATGCAATGGCCTAATATGCGGGAAGTACTGGGTTTGAGTTACCTTTCTTTCTTTATCGGATTAGTGCATCTTGTATTCTCAAAAGGCCATTATTTAATGCAATGACCTAGTATGTCCCAGTATGTCCCATTATTTAATGCAATGACCTAGTATGTCCCAGTATTTAATGCAATGACCTAGTATGTGGTAAGTACTTGGTTCGAGTCCCAGTTAGGACAGTTGTAGTTTCTTTCTTTCTCATATAAGCGTATTTTGTCTTCCCACAAGGCCATTCTTTAATACAACGGCCTAGTACACAGGAAATCCTGAGTTTCGATCCCTGATTATTCTCACAAGGGTCATTCTTTAATGCAACGGGCTAGTATGCGAGAAATCCTGAGTTAGAGTCCCAGTTAGGGCAGTTGACTTTTCTTTCTTTTTCAGATCAGTGTATCGTGTATTTCACATGGTAATTCTTTAATTGCATCAAGTACTACGTCATTTCTAACTTTACCCCCCCCCCCCCCGAAGGGGTGATTTTACGTGTACATCCACAGTTTTTCTGAGGACCTTTTTTTTTGCTTATTCCAACCCTTTTACTGGGGTAGCTGTGCTTATGTCATCAACTGGCTAACCCACCTCGTCAGCAGTCATCATAAGTAGCCGGACCCCCCCACCCAACCCTCTGTCCTGATGACATAATACTTGAACGCCCCCGTAGTAGATATCTTATTTTAGATATCCACTATTTTAGAATGCCCCATTCGTCTGCTAATTGGAGAAATTTCAAAACTATAGGACGTCTTGGACCAACTTTTAACTTCTGTTTTTTGTTGCGAAATAGTGTCCTTAACACTTACCTGTGATTGATCTTTTTTCTTGCAGTTGATTTTACGCCTTCTGTTGGCTCCACAAGTCCAGCCTTGTTCTTACAACAATTTCAAGAGCTTTGCCAAATTCTTGGCCCAAAGTACAAGAAAAATCAGATGTGGCCAAAGCCTTACATGCCTGTGATTTCATTTCAACCTGCAGATAGATTTGGTTGCATTCCGGTGGTAAGTGATTTTTGCTTCTGTCGATGTTCCAATAAATACAACTACTGTAGCAATCCAGACGTGACCTTCTTCAGCCTCACCTGTGGATGACACTAGTCAAATCGCTGAAAACCTAGATATTGTTTTTAGATGGAAAACCTCGACATTGCTGCACTTTATTAAAAAGTTGGAATGCACAGTAGTGATGCCACGCTAACACAGTCACGTACTAAAATTGTGACCGATATTTTGTGTATGGCTATAATTGTGTACAGATAGTCTAAGATTAAACACATATCACTGTGGGTTAATTTTGAGTATACCGTATCCCTGGTATTACCATGGTGGAAAGTAGAGTAAACAGATCCTGTCAAACCACCGAGGTTTTACCAGGAGATAACACCCTCTCTCCTCTGTAATACGCCCGCTAGCTAGGTAACATGGGACCTTTTCACTGTACACATGCACAACTTGGCGAGCTAAACTTTAAACAGATGCCAACTACTAGTTAAAATGATTTAAAATGAATTATGCTAATAGGTCGCTGAAAAAAATTACAATACACTTTCCAAAAATTATAAAGTGTGATGTTGCAATACGAATACTATACTGAATACATCAAGTTCTCCTGCTGGTATACATATATGAGTCAAAAGCCGTGGTAATTTGACTTGTATATGTATATACCAGCAGGAGAGCTCGACGTATTCAGTATGATTTTTGTATTGTAATATCACACTTTAAAATATTTTCGTAAAATCTCGTAATTTTTCTTCAGCAATCTATTAGCATAAATCATTTTAGTTTTTTAGTCTTTTAGAATTTCGATCTCATGGTATTTATTAGTAAAGGATTAATTTAGTATCTACAGACACACAAAGTCCTTTCTTGGTCAAGCTTAGCAATGCGTGGCTGATGCAGCATGTTAGACGTACAGTACACAGGACGAAGCCACCAATGCCTATGACTTCTCATTGGGAAAAAATAATTGTATGAACTACGAGAGAGGTGCGCTAATGAAATGTAGCATTACATTATGAACATTAATAAACACAAAAAATGTTTACACCTTCTGTTATTATTTATTTTGAACACTCCACTAAAACAGCCCTCAAGCTGTATGTGGATAATATGGGTAAGAATTTTTTTGCACTCAGCCTGTAACAAGTTAAAAACTCACTCATGCTAATTAGTTTTACACTATACCCCCTCGCTCCATGCACTCGGGATGTAATAGCAAAATAATGAACATTCATTCGTTCTAATCTATCTATTATTGCCAAAAGCTCTAGGGCTATTGCTACTGAACCTGCACTTTCTTCCTGTGCTAAAATTGATAATCTCGCTCTTTTTATAATGACCAAACTGTCGTAAACTTACAAAAAAATTCAGCTGTACACCCCAACATAAAATCAAAGTAAATAAGCAAATTCAAGACTAACTACATTTACCTACACATTACAAAAAACAGAGTTCTACACTGGGAAACACTTATTATGTGTTAACGGCCAACCCTTTTACCGACGATATGACAACTAGGTTATTGACACTTCCAAATAAACCTAAAATTACAACCCAAACTAACCCTGTGTTACATGCCTAATAAACTTAATTTATTTAAATACGGAAGTAAAAATACTTCTTTATCCCAGCCTAATAATTCAGTCATAACAGACATTTTGGCAGGTTTCATTCAAGATTCAGGCCACAAACATGGTGGCATTCAATTTGGCTCCGATATTACAACTATCTTTGGCGTAAACTTGTGGGTCCCTTTATTCTATGGGGCTTTTTGTATGATAATATTATAGTTATCTAAATTAGTAGTTTTGACAACATCATTGTATTGTTTAACAAAATAGTAGAATAGCTAATTATTCAATGAGTTTAAACTCCTGCATGATTTAATTTGTTTATGATTATGTTACGCAATTTTTCTTGTAGTAGGTCTATGAATAGAAGTTGATTGCTGACAGTAGACACTTCATAATTAGATGTATTTTCATGACATTTCGTGATTATCTCCAGATGTTATGAGTCAAGGCGAGTTAGAGAGTATACCAAATCTCGTCATGTTTCGTCTTGACTGCAACACCATCCATTTTTGCTTGACTATATAACATCCCCTTAGGCAACAGTTACAACAAAACATTATAAAATGGCATCATGAAAAGAATATTGGGATTACGACTTACTTCACTTCAGGTCTTCACAAGCTTATAACTAACATCGTTATTACGTTAAGTCATAATTTTTTTTTAATTGAGTTATTTTTAGAATATTATCCCAAGGCATACTTACAACTCAACAACCAGCTTTTGAGTAGGGCTTGTTTGATTTCAAACCGTTTTATTTGATACGTGTTACATTGGTTACACAAGCAGAAAGATATATACTGAATCCAGTAACATCTAACTGAAGCGCTCTACTATCCCATTCATTTCCAGGCTATATTCATTTGTTCTCTTGGTTTAGATACCGAGTCTTGATAATTCTTCCTGGAAATATTAGACACAATACTCCATCCCTAGTCCTTTTACTCCATCTTTAGTCGTTTTAGTCTAAGACACGTTTCTCTTGGCTCTCGCTAGATAGGCTTTGAATTTGGCAAAGGCTTCATCTTTTAAATTCATTACGTATGATGTGCACTTCCGGTAATAACCGTCTGTGAAGGGGATAAGTAACATGATCCATCACATTGGTTACACTAAGGCACTGAATACAAAAAAACATGTAATGACAGTACACGGATGTTATGAGTTAGTAACAGAAGTAAAGTGTGCAGTTACGGTGATGCCTTACTATACACACAGATGGTGGGAATAGATTAAGAACAGATTGTTTAGAAGAAAAAACGTCATCAACCCTCAAAACTTAGTAGGTGTCCACTTGCTGTGTATATCAATATAACTGTAAAGTTTCGAGGATAATGAGCACATTAGTTTTACTGTAGGGTGTTTTCATTACAAACCTTGCTTTAAGAATTGCACGATTTCAAAAATGTTTCCCAAGTTATGAAATTTCTGTAAATATATGAATTCTGAGACTACCCTGACGTCAGTTATTTCAATTCCTAATTAAAAGCAGTTGATTGAGCATTCCTGCTAGCCTTCTGAATACAAAACATCGAATTTTGTAAACTTGGGAGTAACAAATTTCAATAAATTATTGACCTTCCAGAAATGAGCGTGCACTGTATAGCTAAGAGATCTTTTTTTCTTTTATTCTTTGCAGCTAACAACTCTCTCCAATGAGTTCTCCCATTATTCTGAGAATCTTACTACTAATCTTGATTATGCTGAAAAGAATCTTCGCCAGTGGCAAAGGAAACTTCAGGGTCCGCATTCAAATGCAATTTCTACTGTGTACAGCTCAAAGGCTACTACTGACCGTCCACCGCACATTCCTACCCAGTCAACTCCCATTGCCACGGTGAAGCCACTTTTCCCATACTTCTCGACATCTACATTATCACCATTTAGGTGGAACAAGGGCCTTTCCCGCTATGACAACTCTTGGGTTAAGCCAGGCAAGTCATTTATTAGTGCTTAGACATAGTTTTTTATTTATTTTTTTTTAAATTTTGACGAGCCTTACGTCAGCCGAAGCAATTAATGCTTGTATGGCTGAACCGGCTCAATTTTGAACATTACCAGATTTTTTTAGAGAAGAAGAAATCCGGTAAAGGGAGGTGCCAGCCCAGGGATTCGACCCGGGAAACCTCCGATCATCGTCGGGGCCGAAAGATTGTCCAGAATTAGCCAGAATACATCCCATAGCCGCTGAAGGAGCATGGTAGCCTCTCACGCTACCCTGGCCGGCAGTCCTGGCGGGGACTTTGCCAAGGTTTGCCAAGGTTCCAGTTTTAATGTGGCTAGTGTTTTCTGGTTATGTAATTTATGAACGGGCGTACCACAAATGGCGCAACATGTAACTGTTTTTGCACCATACTACAGGATGACCAATGATGGTCCTAAGTACAAAAAAGTAGGTATGAATGTGAGTCTGGTAGCTCTTCCTGACACACAAGTTCACATTCGGGATCCAGATAAACATTGGCCGCACTCTTAGTGGCGTAACTTCAAAATACGGTCCCGGAGGCAAAAGCCCAATGGAGGTCACCCCTTCCAAAAAAAAAATTATGTTTTTACCACACAAGAAAAAGCCCAATGGGCTCCCCCCCTCCCACCCCTTCACACAAAAAAAGTAAAGTACAGTTAAGTTTTTGTCATGCAAGACACAACTTTCACGGAACTTTACCAATGACTTAAAATAAAACAAGAGAATTTTTTCTGAAAATAAGAATTCAGTACGTATAAACTTAAGTAGGTTTAACTCACATAAAAATGTCCATAAACTGATCTGAAGTTACGTTTACAATTTTTATCTGGACTTCAGCCTGGACAGCCGTCCCATGATGGTCACTTTTGCGATGAAAAAAAAATTTTTGGGTGTCCCCCCCCCCCCCCCCAACCCAAAAATAAAATGCTAGGCGTGAAGGCCTCCTCTACCTCTCTGTTGTTACTCAACTGATTACCCTTGGTAATGATGTAAGTGTATTGTTTTATTTTATTTGTGTAAAGCAGTTATTCCAGGTTTGGTTCATTTTACCGAAAATCATTTTACCGACATTCACTTTAACGACAATCATTTTACCGACACTTACTTTCCGATACACTCATTTTACAGACAAGACTGTTTTATCGCCATTCATTTTACCGACAACAATTTTACCAACAAGCTGACATTAACGACAATCATTTTACTGATCGTTAAAATTGAAATTAATGCCCATGCAATCATATTTCGGAGTATAGGTAATATGTGGTAAATAAGGTTGTATTTATCAATAAAAATCTCATAACGTAAGATTGACACCTCCTTAACATTGAAACTAATACCTAAAAGAATTAAAGATCCTGTTAGTCTCTCACTACCGTTCCACAAACCGCGAGTTTGGTATTTTTCTTGAGCTTTTGGACAACCTCGGTCAATTTCTGCCTGCTAGCTCACATTCTTACTCTTTCCTGAGTTCTGTTACCTTGTGTACGACAAAATGAGGGCGTCCAAGTAACATTTTACACCATCGGTGGCAAACTTCTATGTTGAATTGTGTCTGTAGCACTGCATTCTGCATGTTGTTAGTTATCGACCACATTACAGGAGGAAACAACGGAGCAGTCCTGCTAATAATGCGTCTCCTAGCAAATCGTGGACGACCCAAAACATAAGCATTTAATTGGCATTAATGTTAACCGTAGTACTTTAAAATGCTTGTTCTTAATTCTTTTTTGCTTTTTTTTTTAATAATGTTGATTTTGTAAGCATGCTGCAACAATTTGCGATGTTAGAGACGAAGCTTCGAAGGTGCTGCTGTTGATCAGCATCAAACTATATCCGTTTTTAAACTCCTGTGCATATTAAACGAGGATACGCAATGGGGCCTACATTGTAAACAGCTAAAAATAACGAGTGAAAATAATCACATGCCATCTTAGCTGTTCACAATGTTGGCTCCATTGTGTTTCTTCGTTCAATACTAATATTTACAGCTTACTTCTATTTGTTTAACTCTTGTTCGTGTCTTTTGCATTTGCATCATTAATTTCAACTTTAGCATTCAGTAAAATGACTGCCGATAAAGTTATCTTGTCGTTAAAACAATCGTTGGTAAAATGATTATCGGTGAAACAACCTTGTCGGTAAAAAAATAATTGTGTCGATAAAGTAAGTGTTGGTAAAATGAATGTCGGTAAAACGATCGTGTCGGTAACGTAAGTGTCGGTAAAATCATTGTCGGTAAAACGATTTGCACCCGTTATTCCTATTTGCTCAATCTAACTGCCAGTACGTTGCTGAGTATGTCTTGTAGCCTTCTTAGCTTGTTTCATTCATTGTGTAGGTTTAATGTCACTGTTCAAATCCTCATGAACTTTTATGTGGACTTACCTCAGTTAAGCAGCAGTTTTGAACCTAAGTTAAGCAATACATGTGCACATGTGTAACGTTACATGCACTTGGACCTTAATAACGTGCTTGCATAAGTCAAGGATAAAGCTGAACTTTCTGTGATTGGCTGTAATGCTGAGAGTGCGTGTAATGTTACTTTCTAGTATTATTCCTGCATGCACACCTAAGATCAATGTTAATTTTCTGTTGATTTTTTTCGTAGCCTTATCTCGGCTTTGAATCTTTTCCAGAAGTACATGGTCACAAGGACTATCTGCCTTTGAATTTATAATAATCACTTGACTGACTTCACACATCATAGTAGATGGAATTCTAGTTTTATTCGAAAGCAAGTTGCAAACAAGACATTCCTCCACACTTAAGAATATCTTAAAAAATTGCCGAAAATAAGTTTGTGCTATAAAGTATGAAATATGTACCACTTCTTTTGGCATCACAAGTTCCTACAAAAAAGATTTAGAGTAGTGCAATAATATTTAGAAAAATTTGTTTTTTTTAAGACATTCTTGTATGTGGAAGATTGTCAAATAAAGCTTCCTGTTCCTTTTCAGGTACTGATAACAAGAATCCAGGCAAAGAAATATTATTATACGATAATTATGATCTTGCCCGGAAAGAAGGTGAGGCGGCAAATACATTAGTGCTTTTGCTTAACCGTATATTGTAGACAAATTAGCTGCACTGTCTCAAGTTATTTTGTTGCTGCCATATAGAAATATGCTGTTGCTTGGCATTAACAATGCTGAATGTCGTGCTAATTGAGTAAAAATGTTTACGAAGTTGATAAACTATCTTCAAAAATAAAATCAACATAACGATTCCTTTTGAATTTACAGATCCCATGCTATCTCTTGGCCGAACTGCAATACGTGTTCTGCCTGCCTTAATCGTCGTCGCCTTTCTCATTTTTTGTTGGTACTTTTTTGTGTATCGCCGCATGCAACAGCGACAACAAAGAGCTCGCCAACTGTTGTCCCAATACCAAAGTCTTCTCACTGGTACCCGAATATCGGCTGCGGGCTCTGGTGTTGTGGTTGTCAATGAGCCTGCAGCGAATGGTTCAGCAAGAGTAGTTGTTTGTTCTTCTACTTTTGACTCGTCGCTAGACGACCTTTGCCGCCTTGCTGAAGAACTCGATTGTCCCAGGGTGGTAGTGCAACAACCATCACCCAGCCGAAGTGGGCAGACTCAGAGTGATACAACGCAAGTACATAGCAGAGCCACTAGTCCAAACCCTGCTCGTCCTGCAGGATTACCGCCAACGTACGAAGAAATATTCCCACCATCGTATGAATCGATATTTGGCACCATAGTGTAATGCTTTGGATAGGGTGCCACGCTCACTATTACAGGACAACAAAAATGAGTCACAATTTGGCCATGCCGAAGGTGCTAGAATATTGAACAATGCACAAACTTTACAATTCCGGGTCCCTTGGGATTATTTTTCTTAGAAAACCAGGTGAAAACAAAAGGAACAGGAAGGCACAAGTTCAGTCATTACTTTAAGGATTTAGGTTACAATGTGAATGACTCTTCACAATTTTAGGCATTAACTCGTGCAATAATGGAAAACCGGCTTCCACCATTAGCCAGTTACTGCAAGACTCTAGTTACAAATCAAACGTTACAATAACTAAAAAAAAAACAATAATAATAATAATATTAACTGGTCCATGCTCAAAAAATACTAAAGGCTTTGCAAAGCAGATAACCATTTCACTGTCTAAGCAGCTCATTTATAACTAAGAAGGATTGATAAGACTGGTTGACAAGATGGGCTATTTATTATATCGGGGTTTCAACTATTGGAATCCCAAGGGATGTGTATTGCTCACTATTTTAAACGTTCAGTGTTGAATACAGAACTCAAGTTGTCATCTTCGACATCAACAGCTAAACCCACATGGAAGGGCTTACTCAATATTTTATCGTTGGTAATGCCTTCAATACCTGGAATCTTTTAGCTAACACGATGACCCACAATAAAAATCAAGTTGAATTAATGAAGAGAAGTGCTTGCTGTTCGAATTAATCTTAAAAATGTCTGCCGACTTTGTTTATCATGAACGTACTAAGCATTGCTGCACTTCTTGGTGTTAACCAACGGATAAATAAGTCAAAAGGAGTACAATAACGTATTGGTAAAATGACAATAGCGAGCGAGAGCGTGTTTTGCTCAATTTTACTGACTCATTTCCACTTCTACAATTATTATGTAAATAGATTATGTGTTTTTCTGAGTATGTATGTGTAGGAATACGTAAAATGTAGTGGTAAAACGTTGCTGCCTTTACACTTTGCCTCAGGAAAAATTAAATTTAACAGTGAGAACAAATCTGTAATGATTTATAAAAACTGCATATTACGGCACCTTCCTGACTGTTAACTGGTTTTTATGTAAAATTTAATCAATATGCTATGAAGTACTACTGTTCTTGTTTGAACCAGCACCAACAACGAATATAACAGTATTTTTGTTCTTTATCTACACTGAATGAATAAATGTTAAAAATAGCAACAAATTACAGTTTAAAGGTCCATACAAAATGGATTATGTTACACAATACAGGGTGATTAATAAAGTATTGAAAAATAGTCCTATAAAATGTCGGCCTAAAATGTCAACTACAAAAAACCTGATAAAATGTTGATGTTCACCCTATTACTCCAAGTTATGATATGATGGTTTAGTGTATACCAGTGGCAAGCCCATCTTAAATAAATGATGAAAAAGGGCTGGGGGAGTTTCCACCCTCACCCCCAAGAAATAAAGATGTTGTAGGCCTACATCTAATAGGCCTATTTTTCAATGTTTCAATGAATCACCTTGTATAAACCGCTGTAAATATCAGGTTGGTGCAACCCAAACACTTACATCTGTATACACATTAGTTATTTAAATTAAACAAAGCATGCATGTTTTAGTTATTGTATTGCATGTTAAGTAAAAATGTTTTAACTTTAGATTTTAAATGATTAAAAATGTAACGTTTTGAAGCCTTTAGGAAGCTGATTTAGTATTGATGGAATGTTGTTACTGTAGATTTCTCCCGTATTTATTTTGCCACAATGGAAATTTCCTGTATTTTATTACACATTTATAGGTTACCGTTTTTAATTTTATTTTTATTATCATGCTGCCATTTTGATAGTAATTCTTTATGATTACAGTATAAGCTTTTAAAGATGTGATGTCTACGAGGTTTAGGCTCAGTTTAATTTGTTTAGTTTTAATTTTGCTTTCATAAATTTTGCAAAGTAATTTGTTTAACTTTTGTTGACAATTACCAGCAGCAAGTATAAATGTTGTTTATCGAGTTGTTTTGACCTCTTGAAGAGGAGCAATTTGAAGCAGAGTATGTGTACATTTGTTTTACACTCTGAGAGCTGTTTTGTATTGTGAAGAACACTTTTGTGTTTTTTTTCCCCCCCCCCCCCCCCCCGACTACGTTTTTCAGTTTCGTGTTTCTTTTTCAAAGGACTAAACAACTGGATACAGGGAGAATAGCTAAATGCCTTCCACACTTGGCTGGACTGCCCTGCTCACTTCTCAGACGACTAGGGATGCAGGGGGGGTGTAACTGCTTCCCCACTAAAAAAAAACAGCATTGTTTAAAAACGGCATTTTTTTTAATAAGGTGTTGAGATTTTTTTATTAGTACTCAAGTAGGCTGTATTTAACGTTGTTCCAATTCGTAGTTGGTAGTAATATATTTACAGCAGTTCCATTTTTTTACTTGAAAAATTTCATGTTTTCCCATTTTGACTTGAAAATATATTTTTAAGCCTAATAGTTCTGAACTCAACATTAATTTAGTACAAAAATTGACTTACAATAATTTCTTTGCCCGGCCCTGGAAAGCTGGTAGAGCCCAGTGAGTGAATGTCTGATCCTCGGTCCCAGTCGGGGTAACAGTCTTTTCTTTCTAAGATTTTATTCTCACAAGACCTTTCTTTAATGCTGATTGTATGATTATCTTTTAACCTTTGACCTTCTTCAAGGATGCTAATGTGAAAGGCTGACCTCATTCATCTCTAATAAATGTAAACATTCCAGTATGTACTTTCACATTTAACATGCACTGTGCATGTACCAAAAAAAAATGTAGTACAGAATCGTGAAATCACTAGCCCAAATTACTTTAATGTCATTTTGCCTATGTAAAAAAAAAAGTTTGACTTCAAGGTACAACTGTGGCATCCCAACTGGTGGAGGGAAATATGCCCACAAGCAATCAAAACTAGAGACTCAAAAGCAATCAAACATCTATGTGCAGGTAGTGATGTAGCCTGGGTAGGGATTATGGTAGGATGAAGCCACCCTGCACCCTGACATGCCATTCATTCATACTGTTAAGGGCAAGAATACACCCCGTCGCTAAGCACATCTGTCTTTGCCTCCCTGCAGCAGAAATCCTGGCACTGATACTGTGTGCAGGTAAAGAATTTGAAGGCTGCATTACGTGTCTCACACCACGGTCATAACAGTCAGCTGTTTTGCTCCCCCATAAAACTACATGAAAAACTGGGTAGGTTTTTGTGATACTTTTTGTTGCGTTATGATATTCACTTACAATTTGTTTTGTGATGCAGGAAAAAGCATACACACACAATCTTCTAGCTCATAACTTATCCCTGCCCAGTCATCTCTTAGGTCCAAAAGACATCCTTTAAACAAAATGTATTTTGGTTCTATCCATTGTTTTGTAATTGTAGCAGCATAAGTTTACTGAAAAGATTAAACAATGTATTGTAGGTGGCTGGTACTAAGCACCATGAATATTATATAACACAAATTAACTGAGGAACTGGTTTTCCACAAACTTTTGTAGAAAATTATTTGTAAACGTGAACTCCTGTTATGTTCAGTGATGGCATCAGAAGTGAATTGTTTGGGGGGAACAGAGGGCACATCTCAACACAGAATGGGCCAAGGATTTTTTTTCCAAGGCAGCCGCTCTACCTGAATTAAAACTTCAATTTAATTCCAATTTTTTGTAAAATACATCCACAAAAAATAAATTAGGCAACACTTATATTGCAAGATTTCGCTGCAATGTATAGACCGAGTAATTGAGTTGCTAGTTGCTGTACATTGGTCAGCGCTGGATAACCGGATTCATTGATATATAAATAAAAATTAAATAAAAGCTCAGTTTATTCATTTGGTTTCAAGTTAGCCTGCAAGTGTTTTATTGTTTTATTTTCTGGTGATGACGTGAATGTTGGGGGGGGGGGTGAATATCTGGAGGGTCATGGCCCACCTTGTCCCAACCTTAGCACCATCATTGGTTATGCTCCACCTATTTTACCTTGACCTTTTAAAATCCTTTGTATCAATCACACATCTTTTTCAAAATGATTTTGGAAAGCCAACCTCCTGATATCATTAGAGTAAACAACGTGTTAAAAAAAAGTGGAGTGTCCTGTACCTGATTTTGTTTTACGAGCAGAGACCATCACATAAAAGCCTACATTTTTAAAAAAATTGTTATAATACAGTTTGTGTTAACTAGTTTGTTCCGTATATATTTTCAACTGCATTGTGTACAAATGCTAGTCTTTATTATTATACAGGTCTCTCTATTATTTTTGATCTGGTAAGAAATGGCATATGTTAAACAAATAATAATTGTTTGCTGTAGTGGTTTTATTTAACACACTTTAAACAATATGTTCGTCAATTTAGTAATGTTCATTGATACTTTGGTTTTGTTTTCTTGTATTATAAATAGGCAACAAACAGTTTTAGAGTTGTGTGCTAGCGACTATGTCATAATTCTGAATGTACACTAATTTTGTTAGGTGATATGGACTGATGTGATATGTAGCTTTCTCCAGGCAAAGTATGAGCACCTTATATACATCAAGTTTCTGTAACTACAGAATATGAGCAGCAAATTTGAAATGATGATTAGAAATCCTGGACCAGTACGGTCAGCTATGCTGAATAGAAGCAGGCATTGTTACGCAGTTTCAAGGACATTCACTTTTCCGTTTGAGTCTGAGGTGCTTTCAGTATACTAAAGATTAAGAAAGCACAAAATTAATAGAACTCTTTTAACCTGGAACTTAGTCTATGTTAGATATTACTGATTAGCCATTTACAACATTTCGAGTTAATTGAGTGTTTAGTGTTATTTTTAACACTAATCAAGTACTGCATACTGCAAGTTTAAAATGAGATAATTAATATCCATCCAGCTCACATCCACACAATGCATTTTTTGTCAAAAGCGTAGCGACTTAGCTAGTGGACAAAGTAGCAAAGTTACCACCTTTGGCATTTTATGTATTTTGCATTGAATGGAAATGTGACGTGCAAACGACATTGTTTAGCTTAGGAAACTTAAAAACAGAGGCTCTTCTAAGAAATTAGTTTTCCTGTTACGTTTAGCTTTTACTAACTGTTCTAGTAAAGACAAACATTGCAAACTCAAGGAACAATTTATTTTGATACTCTCACGTTTGAGCCCAAGACAAACATAAAAAATATTGGTGTGCACTGGGACAACTAGATAATGTTGCCATAATGTTTTAAGTAAAGCTCAGTATTATTACCCAGCTTATAATGTATTTGACTTGAACATAGTTTAAAAAAATCGTTTTTAAGAGGTGCAATGACTTTCTGCGAATAAGTTCCATGTCCAGCAGACAGGACTTATTAATTTGATCCTTCCCAAGTTGGCAGGCAGGTTCATTAACCAAAATCTTGCTTCTTTCTCAGTTTAAAACAACAAGCTAACTTGGCTTATTATGATTAATAAAAGCTGGCAAACTCCGGCAACCGCCACTTAACAGTAGTATTAAAAAAAAAACATTTTAACACAGGAAAAACACAATACCACAACAGGAGAACACTCAGCAATGTACTTCTTTAAATTTTCGATAATTTTTTGCCTCTTCACCTTCTCCAGAAAGTTAATGCACTAAAACGTGCGAGTCCTACATGGCAGGCAGACATCATGACTTTATAAAATTCGTGCTTTTATTATTTTTTTTTATTTTCAAAATTCGTGTAGCCTGCCTTGCAGGGCTCACATGGTTTAGTGGAAGAAGAACATTGAAATTGAAAGAAGAACATTACAGAGTGTATTCTACTGTTGGGGTATTGTGGTTTGTCCTGTGTTATGATGAAAAACAAAATGTCCCACCACAGTTTCAAACCAGGTTGAAGTGATGCAGGACAGCGCCGTGTAGGATAGTGCTTTTGTTTTTATCCTTGTTCAGATGAAATGGTAAAGTTCGTAATCATAATTGGCATTTCCCTTCACAAGCATCTTAAAAGTTCGCATCTCAGGTTATGCCAGTAACAAAATATCTAAGTCGGAAATAAAGTTCTTTCAAGCATTATAAACTGCCGGACTTGGTATGGAGCATTTTCGTTACATTTTTGGTATGTTGTGATTCTTTCCAATGCATAAACTAATTACAACACAGTGCTAGTAGTTTGTTAGATTTAACAGTTGGTGTGCAAGTTACCTTTAATTTGTCATGTAAGCTTGATGTAAGTACCTCAAAAAAAGTACATAATGTTGACTTATTTGTGTTGTTGTGCCTTATTGTTCACTTCCTTCATTTTTTAGTTCAGAAACAAATAATGTTTTTTTTTTTTGTTACTGGGAACTGTTGCAAAATAATTCGGTCCATTATACATTTCGGACAAGTTCTGTACTGAACAGGATTCTACTACCAACCAAAATTAACGATTAGATGGTTTATTCGTCAAAAATAAGGTTTTGTTTTTTGGATAATCAAAATAGCCAGCCAACGAATCAAACAGAGGGTATTCCATTAATAATGTAATACACCGTGCCATCAGCAGTATTGTAAGCAGTACATCTGTGTATTACTCACTTGTATTTATTTGTGGTGGTACGACAGTAAATCACTTGCATTGAATAATATATTTTTAGCAATATGTATATTATTTCAGAAGACATGTAGTAGCAAAAGTTTAGTAAAGTAAATGGAGTTAACCTGCAATGTAGGTATTGAGGGTATCTGTGCTGTATGAATGTTTACTGAAATATATAATTTTCCTGCAATGATGGTTGCATTTATTACTTCTTAATACATGTCTTTAACGATCAAACAAAGAGTAGATATCGTAGGTGTATCTATGGGCCTTTTTTTACCGAGACGAGACCAGGCCGATCAGTCAACAAATGAAAGCTACATCAACGATCTTGCAAACCTGGTCACGGGTGCCGATGGTTGAACTCTTCACCAATACCAAGAATTTATATGAATGGAGATAGAGAATTTGTAAAAGTCCGTATTGAAACACATTAGATTCATTCCTATCAAGGCCGTAGCCAGCACCCCCGCACGTGCGGGGGTTTTCTTCAGGCGAGGAGCGCGAAGAAGTTTTGTTCCAAAGAACTGCAAGGTTATAGTTCCAAAGAACTGCGTAACGTAAAAAGGTGGTAAAGGTTTCAAATGAAAGATCATGCTCTCCTAATCCTGTAAAAAATCGTAAAATCCCAAACAAAGAAAAATCTAAAGTTCAGAAGTTGATGAAAGTCATGGTTGAAAATTGAAAATTGCCATGAGAGCTGGTTACGCGGCCTGAAGAGATAGTCATTTTGTTGGTAAGAGAAACAAAAATAGCCCATTTCTGAATAAAGCTTGGAATGAGTTAAATCATACATGTTTATAATTTCAACAAAATTTCACGCCAGACATGAAAATGACTAATTTTTTTTTAAGTCTGCTTCAGGAGCAGTTATTGTTAAAACACGAGAACAGTAACCCACAAACAAAAAGTGGAGAATGTTAATTAAAAAAATATTGATTTACTGCATTAAGTTTATTAATTTGTTTTTAAGCACAGTAATCAGAAAAAAAACCATTACTTTTTTTAACGGTATTAAAAAAAAAAACGCCATCCTTGACATCATAGTTGAGACGCACAGAGACCTAAACTAATTCCTAAGTCTATGTTGAATTATGCACGACGAAAAAAATTTAAAAAAAAACTCGTATTCGCAACCAGGAAAAAAAATTATTCATTGGTGAATGGAATTTTTTGTTTGTGGGGGAGGGGGGGCGGAATAGGCGCTTTATTTTAATTCTGGTGCGGGGGCATAAAAAAATTTCTGGCTATGGCCCTGATTCCTATTAGTTCAGTCCTAGTTTTCAGAGGGCGCCACGGTTCCATCTGGTAATTTTTGCTCATTTTTCAGCCCAAATCTAAAGTAAACTAAATAATAATTAAATACAAGCTAGTTTCGTTTAGTTTAATTTTAGGCTGAAAACTGAGTAGAAATTACCACATAAAACCCATGGCGCCCTCTATAAACTTAAACGGAACCAATAGGAATGAATCTGAGGCATTTCAGTATGGGTCTCACGTTAGAAATTCTCCTTCCCCAACCCTATAAATTCTTGCCGATACTCATCATCAAAGCAATAATAATTCGGAAATAAATACAATTATTCTTTCAAGAAGGTAAAGAAAATGTTTGGGCCATTTGTACTTTATGACATTGACGACCTTGACCAAATATCAGTACTTATGATCAGCATTTTCCTAATGTTGACAAGTTATTGGCAAAGTCAGTTTAATAATAGATACCTAACCTTAATAGATATGGTACAAATAAATAAAACTGAAAACAGGGGAACTAATAAAAGAGAAATAAAATAGTCAGGTAAGCTAAGATAAAGGCAAGCCAAGCCTCTGTGCCCCTCTCCTCTCCAAAAATAAAAAATAAACATAATCCCAGAAGGTGGTGATATCTGCAAGCTTTGAACGAGTTGACAGAGATGACAGATACCACTTCTGGTGGAAGAGAGTTCCAATGCTGGATGGCCCATGCCGAAAGTATTGTTGTTGGACATTACGACACAAGATGTAACCCAGCAACTAGAAGTTGTAACCAGGTATCAGTATTCACAAAGCCGGAAATATCACAAATATTTAGATGGAACAAGTTATTAACCATGTGGTGGTTTGTAGAGGAATCTCTGCTGTACAGTAGTATAAGGTTAAGTTGCTTTTAAGTCGAAGGTAGTAGGGTAAACGTAAAAACGGCATAAACCATTCGCTGACAAAATTCTTAAGAAACATAGGTGTTATTGCATGAGTGTGAGATATGTGAATAATATTCAAATGTAAAAAATTTTAAAAGAAGAGAGAAAGCATTTTATGATATTATTTCTTGGAAACCTTGGAAATATTGTAGTCAGTACTGGAATGAAATTTGAGAGTAGAATCAACCAAAAGATCAACCAAGGTCATTTTGTGATGACTTAGGTTCAGTTCAAACCTAAACCATCATTTGGGTCGATACATAACCAAAACTTTCCTAAGATTGAGCTTCAAAGAATTTCTGCCACTAAGTGAACGACAGCATCAATGTACTTATGCAAAATTCTATTTTTTTACGTAGTCAGCATAACTGTTGTTAAAGGAATTGATAAGTTTTGGAAGGCCCACAAAAATAAATGTTGACTAATAAGAGTTGATAAATGCATGGCTTTTTAATGAAATGTTTAGGGTTGCAATTCAGGCTACAAAATTTAATATCTTATTTCGTGATAGTACAGCCTAGAAACAGTATTAAATTTAAAGCACTACTTTTTTTCAAATGTTTGAGATATGACTTGGGAAGGAAATCGTCAAATTGTAGCAGCTCATTGATTGGAGGTTACCGGCATGAAATAGCACCATCAATCTAAATAGCTTGAAGTGCTTCTGCTGCAAAAATAAAAAGTTTTCTCTGTTGTACATTACATTTTAAAATCATTATTTTTAACTCCCATGTTGCCTGGAATGTTTTCAGAAATATTATTAATCCTCACTTCAATTTTGTATGCAAGCATGGATAAGACCTTATGTCAAGTCTACCGACAAAACGTTCTCCAAAAAATTACAAAAAAATAACACGTGATGCCCTGGACTTCAGCAGGCTTCACACAATGAACGTCTTCAGGCACTTTACCCGTTTTCCATTTCACATCAGTTTGGCAAAGGTAACCTGGATAAAACTTTCAAGTTTTATTATGGTCATCATGCTTTTCCAGGTTCAGATTTATTTACCCTTCAAGCAATGGTTAAACCCCTGTGCGCTCTCTCAAGTTGCTCTACCGGAATTTTATTTTGATGCTTGATTTTTTACAGTATTAGGATTTATTTAGCCCTGAAACCAACTGTCTCAATTGCTTATTTCTGCTAAACCCAATAATCAGTAGACGCGTCGGTTTGGTGCTCTTTTTCCTGAAGTTAGTCATTACGTTTTCTTTCTATCAACAGTAATAACAACAATTGCTGAAGTCTTATACATCCTTATTTCCTAGTGTCCCCTCTTACTAGTTATATCACTAGATTACTGCCGAGATAAGAAAGGTGAGGGAATGTTTTCACAAATTCCAATCGTGATTATAATGACTTCACCCTACTCATTAAATACGCAGAGCAACAGCTTCTAAATTTTCATTAGTAAAACGCCAACCCACAAATGGAACATGAACAAACACTACCAATGTTAATATTGCTCATTTAAATTACTCCAGTAATTAAAGTATCAAAATTGTTTCGCTTCAATAAAAAGCGCAGTTAATCGGAGAAACTGGCAATGCTTAGTTTTCAGTAATCACCAGGGTAAGAGGATTAACTGGGCGTATTGCATCATACAGTTAAAAAGCAAGTACTACTCTACACATACTAGGCAGCGAAACCATGGCGCTCACCAATGTATGAAATTCGTTCTTTGTTGGGTATGGCACGACCTGTCCGGGTACAAGATGGCAGCAGTAATGGTCTGGAGGCTTAGCACGTGTACAGTACGCTTTGCACCCGGCGTGTCATTTGAAATCAGGTTTTTACTGGTTTGAATGCCGTAGGGAGTGAATGCTTCGTGACAATGACCAAAAGAATGGGTGCGATTTTCCTGCAGAAAGTCAACTTTTTAGGTTAATCTGTGGATTAATTCTGACCATTTGATGTCATCCCTGTGACTGGCGCACTCACCCACAGCATTCAAGTCGAGATAGAGCTATGGAGCCGAAGTGACCTTGGGGTTTTACACCCTTTAACTCTGTCTCAATTTGAATGCCATGGGTGACTATGCCAGTCACAGGGATGACGTCGTGTGATTAGGATTAACCCGTAGATGAACCTAAGTGGATGAATTTCTGCAGGGACACTGCCACCATGATTTTGGTATGTTAAGCTATAAAAAATGAGCCGATTATTTATGCAGTAGCCAATTTCCCCAAAGGCTGGCTAAACTGTAGCCTAGGGGCACCGATACCCAGGGGGGGCCAGCCCAGCTCCTCTTTCAGTTAATAACTATTTACCCCAAAACAAAACTTGTTAAGGATTCCTGCCAAGCTTTTTGGCCGTGTGAAGTCGTGATATCAAACGCCAAGCTCTTTCGTAAAGCCCTAAGCCGGGCGCGTAGCAGTCCTCGTGGACAGTCGGAGTAGCAGCAGGAGAGAGCACAGCATCCGTGGCTGGGATGACCGAAAAGCCAGCTTCCATGGGAGACTACTTGGATGATAAGTCGAGTGGGGAGTTGGTAGCCGAGATGAAGCTTGACGGAGTCTTCATTTGGCATCCCGAAAAAGCACTTTAGCTTACTTTAGCTCTTCTGTCAAGGCCGAAAGGACAGGAGGCGGTGGAGTGTGTTGGCCGTCTTGTAACGGGGAGTCGTCTTCGTCGTTGGCGACGTGCACGTCCCATTCTGAGCCACGTGTGTAGCGGTCTTCGCGGACGGTCTAGATAGCAGGAGGTGAGAGCACAGCATCCGAGGTGGGAGCGATGACCGAAAGGGCAGCTTCCACCGTCGGAGATGACCGAAAAGGAAAATCCAAAATCCAGGCCTAAAGGCGGGAGACAAGGTGACGCGTAGGAACCTCTGGAGGATAATGAATGCCGAGACCAACCACGTTCTCGCTTATATTGAGAGGGCTGCGCATGTGCAGTGGGCCATGCAAGCAGTGGCTACAAGCAACTTAAAAACCTCCAGGGAGACATTAATTGAGGACTATGTAATGCTAAATTATCAGGTTAATATGTTTGGCAAACAAAGAAATTACAAACAAACACGTCAAGTATGCCGTAAAAAAAGGGGTTATATGATTGAAGTTTCATTTTACTTGTTAAAATGTACACGGATAAAAATTTGTGATTTTTAATTGAAATAATCAAATGTACAATTGAGAAAATTGGATCTGTTTAAAGTGCTGTTGTGCTTTACGTAACGTATATGATTGGTAAAGCACAACAGCACTTAAACAGATGCAATTTTCTGAATTGTACATTTGATTATTTCAATTAAAAATCACCAATTTTTATCCATGTACATTTTAAGAAGTAAAATGAAACTTCAATGTTATAACCCCTTTTTTTACGGCACACTTGACGTTTTTGTTTGTAATCCGTGTACCTTTTTTACGGCTATGGTGTCGCCCTATAAAGGTTTATGCATGCAGTCGATTGTTGCATGCAGGAAGAATGGATCTGGAGTTTGCTGAGTGGCATTGTCCCCTAAATACAATGGTTAAAACAATGTAAAACAATCAAAATGATCGTTTAGGGTCTCATAACTCCGGAATGGATCTACCAATTGAAAAAGTGGTCCCTGTAAGGTTGAAGCCCAGGGAAAGTTCTTGCTCAGATCATGTTTCAGATTTTAGGTACGTGCAGTAGTTTTTTTCTGAAATCGTGTCAGCCAAGAAGAACAAGAACCAGAACAACAAGAAGTGAACAGTTTTCAAATTTACGTGTGGCTTCCTACGTTTACTCTTGCACGGAATTGCATAAAAGTTGGTGTAAAGTTTGGAAAAGTTGCTATCTACTATCTGGCCAAGTCGAAATATATTGAATAGAATCGGAGAAATTAATAGTTTTAGTTTTGCTCGAGAGAGGACTTCAATCATATATATACACGACGTACGATAACATCATACAATCTTATTGACTACCACTGCATCCCAATTTTCTTATTCTTGTGTGAGTAAGGATTGACTCGACCTAAAACTACGAAAAGTGGATCAGGTTCAGATAATGGTTGGATCCTAATCTATTCCAGACAAAGTTTCTATCTACAATCCCAGTTAACAGTAACAAAATTTAACAAAATAAGCAGACCCAAATCAAAAAAGGTAAACAACAGGGTTGGTAATGATTTAAATCAAAATGATTTAATCAGTGATTAAATCATTGATTAAATCATCAATAAAATCATTGATTTAAATCATTTAAAAAATTAAAAATGAAATTGATTCAGAACTGATTTGGATATTGGAATACTAGCTTAAAGAGAGCTAAAACTGAACAAGGAGTGATTTCCCTGAATTTGAAGGAGTTAATTCAAGTAGACCACCATTGATTTAAATCATTAAAAAAATTAAAAATGAAGTTGATGCAGAACCATAAGCAGGAATTATTCTTGAAAAGTTACAAGATATTTTGAGTACGATAACTAATACAGATGCAAACCTATTTACGTTGCCTTTTGGACTTGTATGTCAGACTGCCTGAGCGGGGAATCGAACCAAAGGCCAAGGTCCTAACGCTGAGCCAGACTGACACGGCCAAAAGGAAACGTCCATAGGCAGCATTTAACACGTGCATATATACATATAAACAAACACTTTCCAATCGGCACTGGAGGGACGCTTATTTGCCGCGCCATCCTCCAAGTGAAACGAATGAAACACTTAAACGTGAAATAATAATTAAAGACGGGAAAGCCAATGGCTCACAAGAAATAACTAAATACAGATGCAAACCTATTTACGTTGCCTTTTGGACTTGTATGTCAGACTGCCTGAGCGGGGAATCGAACCCAGGACCTTTGGAACCAAAGGCCAGGTCCTACCGCTGAGCCAGACTGACACGGCCAAAATGAAACGTCCATAGGCAGCATTTAACACGTGCATATATACATATAAACAAACACTTTCCAATCGCAACAATGTATGCATGCATGTGTTAAATGCTGCCTATGGAAGTTTCCTTTTCGCCGTGTCAGTCTGGCTCAGCTGTAGGACCTTGGCCTTTGGTTCCAAAGGTCCTGGGTTCGATTCCTCGCTCAGGCAGTCTGACATATAAGTCCAAAAGGCAACGTAAATAGGTTTGCATCTGTAATTAGTTATTTCTTGTGAGCCTTTGGCTTTCCCGCCTTTGAGTATGGTAGCTACCAAGTTCCCGTAATTACAATGCATTAAACTGTGCTGAGCATAAAATAATAGCCTACTAAGTTGTCTTAATAATAGGCTAGTTACTACTGTTGAAGCTAATTTGAGTATGAAATAATAGCCTACTAACTTGTTCTTGTAATTGAATCTATATTGAGATCTTCAGCATGAAACAAGTCTACTAAGTTGCTATAATTACCGTTGAACTTGTTTTGCATACAAAACGATAATTCTTCTGGTGCGAAGTTCTCACGACGTTACTGTTGGCAGTTCTTTGAGTACGAAACAATAGCGTACTTAGCTCTCGTATTTACTCATTTCATTTTGAAGCACTCCCATCCCCTGTGGGACATAATTATTAATACCTTATAATAACTGTTGAAGCTTTTTGAATATGCAACTGTAGCCTACTACTACTGAAAATAATGTTTTAACTGTTTAGTTTTTTGTACTTGCGGTGTCACACACCTTCTAAATAAAGTTTGCTAGAATTTTAAAAAGAAATTGATTTAATCAAAAAAAGCTTCGATTTAAATTAATTAAATCGATTTTTTTTTTTTTTGCAAAAAATGATATTTTTCCAACCCTGGTAAACAATATGGCCTAGCATTTTGTTTAGGAACAGGTTTAATATGACCCATTACAGATAGGTACTGCTACTACTGGTACTAGTCTGATCTAGGCCTACACGTTTGTTTTTAACTCGCAATCCAGAATTCAACGTTCGTCATATTACTGTGAAAGTTCGTCAAATTTACGCGAAATTTACCCCGCCCCGGAGAATTTACGGGGTGAACTACGGGAGACTGCGAGGAGCGGCAGTAACACATTCATAGCAGACGATGTTGGCGGTTACAAATTCATAGCAGATGATGTAAGTGTAAAGAGGGCGAAAATGTAATTTTTAGCAGGTGAACCAGGATTCCGATAAAATTTTTAAACTGAGATAATTAAAGGCACTCGCACCTGCCTGTACACTAAATGTTTAACTTCTGAGTAGGAGAACATTCAAGGACTACATTACATGGGGAGGGGGGGTTCGCTTCTCAATGACGATTGCTGATGAAGGGCGGAAGGAGGAGAGGTGGCCAGTTGAAGCAAGCACTACAACGAATACATAAACATTGGCAAAATAAGGAAGTCCCTGGTTTTTCTGAGTGGTGGGCCAAGGAGAGGGGGGGGGGGGGAGGCAGGGTAATGAAGTAACAATGGAGGGGACGCATTTCACAATTGACGAAAGGGAGGAGTGGATGGAAAATTCCCATTTTCATGATGGCGAAATACCTGAACGTTCCGTAGCCTAACTTTTACAGCATAAGGAAACACATCTACGTTAAATAATTCCAGAAATAATCAACAAGTTTATAATTGTTATCCATTTATTGCTAATAAAACAAGCATAAAGATCTGTTAGACAAGTAAATAATCTTTCGATCATCGCACACCTGGTATTTAAACCAAAGATTGAGGTCTTGCAAGAATTATTAATTTCAGTTTTGGCAAGCTGATTGCAATTGTAGCACAAAATGAGTTTCAGTTAGCCCGGGGGCCAGCCAAGTTGACGTCCACCTAGCACATGAATGTGGAGATGATAAACTGACTGTGCACCATCAGGACCGTTGTTGACAACTGCATGAAAGAAAAAAATACAAATACACTTGACTCACACAAAACACTAGCAAATATGAATACCAAACAAAATTTTTTTTAATTTCACTTGTAGGCAAATTATTAGCAGAAAACTGAACAGCGATGACATGAATGTTTAGCACAAAACTTAGGAAGTAAGAGTTTTAATTTTAGCCGGGCTAAACTGCTTGGCAGTCGACGTTTTTAATTTGCAACAACAATTAAAAAAAAAAAAAAAACTTTCCCATGAACATTTAACCATGGGGTAAGTAACTCGTACAGTCACAATGGTCACAACTATACCCCTCAGCCGCTGCTTTTAGCCACCACACCGCATTTATCTGAGTCAGCCGAACAGCCTCCGAATATTTTTCGGCCGCCGCCTGGCCTAGCTGCCGGAAAAAATATAGCTAGAGCCTCAAGCTTTAATGCATCAAAATGAAACGAAGCAGTCATGAAGTTAGCTGTAACTTGTCTCTAACGATAAGCTGCAATCGACAGCCTAATTTTTCATGGTTTTTACAACTATATTGTCTTGCAAGCCACTTATGTGCGCGGTGTATTTGTGTGGTCATCAGCGTGCATGGTTACTTTTAGTTTTTAGGGTTCGAGTAATAATAGACATGACACATTGCTGCTGAAGCATTACTTATGAAAATAAATGAACGATGATGTGGCTCTGAATTTTAAGTTGAGGGTTCTTTGCGATTTTTTATTTTTTTTATTTGCGGTACATCTAGAAATCCATTAGGCCCATGGGGGGGGGGGGGGGGGGGGGGGTTGTGTCATTTTCTTGTGCAGCAAGTTTCGTCGCTGATATCTTTGCTTCATTTCGATTAACTTAGGTGAAAATTAGCTGTCAGCCAGCCGAATTTATATTAGGCCGGTGGTGGCCATAAAATTTGTGGCTAGCCGCAATTTAGCCGAAATTTCTGTTCAGCCGGCTGAAAATGACCAAATAATGCGGCTGACCGGTGTAGTCAAAACGTAACGTCACAGAGGGTTACTAGCGCAAGTAGCGCTCACCTGACAAGGACAGCAGAAGCACAGATAGGTACAACTGCTGGTAATTGTAGCTTAAGGCTGGCCCACAGTGGAGTTCAAAGATGACAGCAAATAAACATTGCGCTGTCGCAAACTGTGAAAAATATTCCACAGCTTTTTCTTTTTGTAGACCAACTTCCTAATGGACTTAGGGTAGGTCACTTTATCAGAGCAAAAACCTTTAGTAAAAGTACAAAGGCTAACAGCCTCAACAAGACGATTGTGAAAAGAGGTCCACAGAGTTTCAATGTCATAGATACCATCAGGAGCCAATAAAATGAGCCCCTCCGGGGCAAAAGAAAACAAACATGTTCATTTTTTCCTGATACCATCGAGGTCAGCCGACCAGTCAATATCATGCAGAAGGCTATGCAAAGCTTTAAAGTCAACAACCTTTCTCACTGACGCTACGTTTTTTTGTGAAGAAAAAGAGGCAACACAAGCGATGGAGAACTTTACAATACAGTGGTCACTGTTACCAGAATGGTTTAAAAGATTAACATCAAAAATAAGACGGTCATTATCAACAAGAACCAGATCAAGAATGTTATTATCGCGAGTAGCTTCAAGAACAAGTTGATTAAGGCCCAACTTAGTAACCCGTGTCAAAAAAGTCACTTTGAGAAACAACATTACATCTTGCGTTATTCCACTCAATACGAGACATATTGAAGTCACCCACTATAATGTTTGGTAGATTTGGTGACATAGTGGATTTAATGAAGTCGCACATTCTATTGACAACTCCAACATCAGTATTTTTTGGAATGTAACCCAAAGTAACTCTAGCGAGATCTGGCCCCAGGTCAAAACTAAGTGCCTCCACACCACCAGATGTTGCAATTAAGTTCAAAATATATTTCTTGTTTAAGAAAAGAGCAATACCACCCGCGGGTGAGCCGCTGTCTCTTCGGAAGACCTGATAGGGTAAATTATGCACCAACATCGAATCAGGAACAGAGCCATCCAGCCAAGTTTCAACCACCAGAACCATGTCGTAGGCCTCCACACCAAGCAGGTGGCGAAATTCGGCAATTTTACATTTCAGGCTTCTAAAAGACAACACTTTAGATACTGGGGACTAGAGAAGCAAGAAAACAAAGCAGGGCTGGCGGGCTCAGCTGACACCGTACCAAAATTAACAAGATCACAGTCGGAGCTCGGCGCTTTATGTTTAAAGGTGAATTTCATTTGTGACAGACGTGACATCGGACAGTTTCATTTTATCTTTTACTCCAGTAAAACGTAATTGAATTAAACCAAAATATTCCTGCAAGCACAGTTGCATATAAGCAAGGTTTCAGCCAACTAACGATTTTCAAATTCATTTTTAACATGCTTAAAAAAATTAAAAACCTTGCGTGACAGACGTGACGCCAAATGGACACATTTCTTAACAGGTAGTTAAACTGTTAGCAATTTCTCTGATTCTAATGCAAGCTGGTGTTTATAAAAAAATTTTAGATATTAAGAAAGGTTCTACCTGTCACCTAACCAGAAATAAAGCGGTTTTTTAATTGTGTTACCTTAATTTACAAAATATTTTGATGTGTGACAGACGTGACGGGAAAACGTGACAGACACGACGTGTGTGCTTACAAAACAAACTAAATGGCTTTTTAATCAAATAAAAATTGTTATCAAGTTATTGAAGTCTTGATATGTCCTAAAATGGTTTAGCAGATATGTTAGAATGAGTTTAGAGTATAAAATAATTTATATTGTATTTTAAGATAGCCTGTAGGCAAGTAGTCACAAACCTAACATAGGGTAGGAGCTTGCCTAATGCACGTTACTGAGGCGGTCTTATGACCACACACTACTCTACATTCTATTCACATTTGACTCTTATAGACCTATTATGTATGCCGATAGGCCTACCACATCCACATGAGGTACTGGCCAGTTTGTTTGCTTCGCTCGCTCTATTGGCGTTGTCTTGCTTTGTTGAAAACATTTTTAGAGTAGGCCTACTGAGCTGAGACTTAAAACATGTGCACGTTTTTACCAAGATGTTTCATCATGTTGGATTTTTAAATGTGAATACAAACTGGTTAACCGTAGCATTCTTGTAGTTTTGTGACAAGACCGCTTTTAAAAGACCATTTTAGTCGACATTGAGGTAGTGACCACTGAACTACTGTAGTTCAAGGTATGCCTTTTTCTGCCAACTCTGTAGTGTTAAAAGAGAGTCTATGTCCCGATGTTGTTCTGTTTAAAATTAAATTTAATATCCCCTTTGCTTCCAAATATCTGTACTTTTCGGGTTACACATAGGCCTGCTATGAATCAGTTACTGTTCCCACCAATCTGCTGTCTGGAAGAGCTTTCTCAACATTGCATAATGGGTAGTGATTTTCTAGCTGTCTCTGCAAACTAAGTTAAAGTACTCTCGTATCTCTAGATTTGCTACTTTCATGAATGTGCTGCTAATTTTTCACGCCAGCTCTTTCCAGACTACACTATCACGCAGTAGAATGCCAATCAACGGGAACGCTACAGGTTTTATAGTTTAGTGATGGCTATGTCATTTAAATCTGTTCGAATTACTTTAAGAAACCTAGCTTTTAATCTCATCAAAGTTACTGATTTGTAGGATAAATAAAAATTTTCCATTGGCCAACTATAAGCAGCTTGTAGCACATCCCTAGAAGTGTGACAGACGTGACGTGACAGACAAATCGTGACAGACGTGACGCATGTAAATTCTTTACTAGTTAAAGAGTTATGGGTGAAATTTCAAACTTCTAACATTTAATGACAACCACTAGTAGGTAGAAAGAGAAAATAAAGATGCATAATTGTTAACAAAATTTTAGAGCTGCTAGGTAAACTTTTCCATGTTTTTCGTGACAGACGTGACACGTATATCAGTGTACCGGTTACATAAAACTGTGAGGCCATTAATAATTGGAACTCGTTCCATTATTTTATTTTTAGCACTCTTAACTTAAATCTTATCAAAAATGTGATTTAGGCTTATTTAAGTTCATTAGACTGCATCCCATTATTAGTTAAACCTTTACTCAAAATTCCTAGGTTTCGCCTTTGTTGGAAACGGCTTCTTTAATATGCAAATTAGGGGCCTTATTGTTGCGTAAACTGTTGAACTCAAATATTTTTG
>JAHWFP010128699.1:1166-20883 GCA_023313725.1 Lithobius niger | reverse complement strand
AATGAAAATGGTCTCCAAGGGTGACCTTAGCGTGAAATTCACCTAAAAACAATAGTCCCATTAATTGAAATTAGTTTTCCGAACCAATACTGGAACAGGAAGCACTGCCAAAAATATTACTGCACAGTATGGTATCCATGAAGAGTCTCTTTCCCCCATTGTTAAGTGATCACCATCATTAGAAAGACAATTCTTGGTTAAAATCTCATTCCACATGTTAACAAATGTGAAGTGGTTTTGGTTACAAAATAATTTCAGCAGTTCATTACAATGTAGCAGGTGTGCAGCAGGAATACAAGGGAACCTCTTTGACTTTGGTTGCAGGGTTCGACTTAAGCAGTATCGCATCGCAATTTGCGACCCATTTTTACGGTTTTGCTAAGCAGTATTTATTTTGTTTCGCTACGCTGCGATTCAAAATTTTAGCGCTACGTTACCAACAGGGGCTTGTATTGGCGTAAAATACTATCGACACTGGCCCGAAAAAAAAAAGCAAAACAAACGTGACAGCACCATGACAGCAACAATACTAATAATATAAATAATAGTAATATTGCTGTTGATGTGGTGCTCGTGGTGTTAAAAGTGACTGGAGAAACCAGCTGCAAAAGGACATTACCGAACATTTGATCCGAATTAGTGTAGCAGATGTACTACTCCATGAATACGACTCTTCAGCAGCAGCGGCTAAATTTTTCGAAAAGCCCCAACGAAAATATTCAAAACGTACACCGCAAGACGTGTGGCTGATCATTCAGATTCTGATTGACTCTCAGTGACTGTTAACTTGAAGTCTTTGATGGTACGAAATACTAACATGTCACTGTGTAACCAACACTGGAAGCCCAATTGTGAAATTTTGCACAGGCTACTTAATAAAAAAAAAATTGATCGCTAATCAAATTGTATTATTGCTACACATTTCAGATTTTGTGTCGCAGTATTGCTAATCAATTTTTTTTCACTAAGGCGAACCCTGTTTGGTTGAGGTAATAAACCCACAATCAAAATGCGAGCAGACAGATGGTTTGCCAAAACAGCATTGGTAAGATATCAACAATGATTTCAGGCGCGTCGGAGACCGCAAACAACTGCATTCTGCTGAACTGGTTTTGATGTTGGATTAAAATGCTCTAATCTTGCCAGGGCATTGGGTGATACGTAAAAGGGTTTTAAAGGCTGATAGGCTCATTTTACCTGGTGCAATTCAAATTATAAAGAAACTCTGTTACACTTTACCAAACAGTCCTTCAAACCACGTGTGAATTCAAATTCACGCCACCAACAACCTGTCGGCATAAGTTTGGAAAAAGTTCGTAGACGAATCGGCCTGACGAAGATAGAAGATTTTGTAAAAACCAAAATACAAACTGTCGAAAATTCGCCCTAAACCACACGTGGTTTGAAGGACTGTTTGGTAAAGTGTAACAGAGTTTCTTTATAATACGTAAAAGGGTCTGGGAATTTTTTTTTTTTTTTAAACAAGCTTGTGCTTTTTTCGTGTTGTTATGTTGGGATGAAGATTTGCACCTTGCCACTCAGTGCGAGTCGTACTGTTCGGGTGAAGCATATTTTCAGGTGGACATTTTTCTTTTTTTGTTTACTTTTATCCAGTGACGGTTTTGATGTAGCCACCTTAATGGTTGCATTGGACGTTGTAGGTTCCGTAGTCCCTTTATTACAGTTCAGATGTAACGATAGAAGTTGAAGAGAACCTCCAGTCGGATTTGATATATATGTTGTTAATTTTACATTTTCTGTATCACACACAGGTGTTTGCATCGAATCCAGCCTTTTCTCAAGATATTTCAATATCATGTTCGTGTGTTTAAGCATAACGTTTTCCAGTTTCGTCTCCAAAACATCTGAGTTTATTTGTACCAGTTGGTGTATCTGATCAATGACCCCTAGACTAAGCTGTTCAAATTTCGACAGGCCATCATTTATTGTATGACTCTTATTATAGTGATGCTTATTATCATCACATATAATCGGATGGTTGTTTTCAGAAGACTTTTTTTCCTGTGGAATGCCGACTTTGCCTCTAAGTTTAAAATTGCATTCATTTAAACACACTTGCATTTTGTCAAGCTTAACACCCAGCGCACAAATGTTGAACTAATTCTCCAGTCGGGACATCTCGGTAATAGATTTGAATCAGTCCAACACCTCCTCAAGACAATTCGGTGCACAATCTTGAATTTTAAGTGAGCTAATGTTTTTAGCGTTGTTAGCTTTGTTCAGATCCAAAACACTGTCCAACGGCTTACGCCGACAATTGCTCAAACAGATTTGGCACAAGCAACCACCACTTTCTTAAATTTCGGTAAAAAATGATTTGCCATATTGCCACTATATTTATTCATTGAGTCATTCGTTAAAATTAAGTCCCCATGGCATAAAGAACAGGACGCAAACAATTTATTGCTGCAAAAGCCACTGTGAAAGGAGGGAAACGCGGGGATTCCCTGCAGGGAGCCACCGTCGTCATCCATGACGCACACACCATTCGCACATTCCTGGGAACCGCTGCTTTCTTTAGTCACATGAGTTGACCGCGACTCCTTTTGGCTTTGTAATAGCGGGGTTTTGGGCAAATTACCGTCCGCTTGAACAAGGCATAAATATTTCAGAGAATTTTCATTTACAATTTCGTTAGAAACACAAAAATCGTGGTTGTCACGCATAGCATTGATAGAAACGTCATTCTCACTACACGATAACAAACTGCCGTTCATGGATGTTGGCAAATCGTCAGTCACTTCGCTATAGCGAGGGTTCATGTTCAATGAAAGCGGACTCGCCTGGAACATCACTGAATTTACACTTCTTACATACCCAATTTGCCTTTACATCGATATTCATCCAATTGAAACGTGATTTGGACACATTCATACATCCGATATGGTTAAGATTTACTCCATAATTTCGCTGAACAATGAAGCATTTTACAGTTGTTAGCCAGAGCACCATGGCATCGTCCACATCTATTCACAGCCATTACACAAAAAAAAGAAAATTGCAGTTTCCTGCTCCTTACAATATAAAAATGTATTTACCTAAACGATATCCATTATCCAGTTTCTGTTGCTTGGCAACCTGCTTAGCTGTAGTCATCAGATGACCCAAAAGCTGAAAGAGCAACAAAGTCTAGCATTGTATAAACTAGGTCAAAATGTGTATCTCTACATAAAAAGCCCATTTAGCCGGCCCCCCGACCTGCCAGGCTAAAAATGGTTTCTTTTGCGGAAAATAATACAATACCTGCCAATTTTTGCATTGATGTCTATCTATGCTGCTTGAGACATCATTAGGTTTCGATGGCGGCCCCAGTAACCCAACCACGCATACGCAGCCCCTACCTATAAGAATGGTTGCTCAGATGAACAGTCATCTCGTTGTTTCTCTCAATTGCCCAAAAGGTGGCTCAAGAGGGGAGGCAGGGCAGGCCGGAAGGTATTGTACTTTTTTCAGCAAAAGAAACCATTTTTAGCCAGCCAGATCGGTGGGGGGGGGGGGGGGCGGCGGGAAAATGGGCTTTGTTATTGCTGGAAAAAGTCCAATACCTGCCAATTTTAGCACTGACAGGCCGACCTCGTCAAATTTGGTGGCGCGCACCTTTTGAGCGAGTTCCCTGGGGTTCTGAGGCTGGCGTCACCCATGAAAGTCGTCACCCTGTACGCAGGGGATGTGAGAACAGGAGACCCAGTTGATTTTTTGTTTAAGAAACGAGTTGAAATTAAGAATATTACGTATTGATCCTTTGAAGGTGTTGAAGGTTTCCTCGGTGCCCTGAAAGCGGTGTCAGAGTGGGACTTTAGTGTAGAGTGAGTTCATTTTCCCTTCAGTTTCAATCTTGGGATTTGCACAAGTTGTATGTTGCTTTCCCCAGTGTTTACTGCACGGTCAATGTGATTTTTTTTGGGGGGGGGGGGGGGTGGAGTGTGACCTACCTGTAAGTTTGGGTCCGGGGTTTTTTTTTTTTTGTTTTTGTTAGAATTAAGAACTAGGTTTGTGTTTTTTTTTAAAGTGCTTTTAAACCAGAAACGGTTGTTTGTTTTAATGGACTCAAGTTATTTAGGTTTGTTAATTAGAAAAGACAATTTTGAGTGATCTAGGGTTTGCCGGCCAATGTCCTTAAGTAGATCGAAAGAGAAGACAGACCTCAGGAGCCACTGGCCAAGCTGGAAAACCAGGGGCCAGGGATTCCACGGGTGGAAAATTTTAAACTTCCTATAAGTTAAAAGGGGGAGTGAGGTTTTTTTTTTTTGGTTCTAGCAAAGTTTGGCACGGCAAGTTGGTGGGCAATTTATTGGAATTTATCATTAGAGTGATTGCGTAGCCCGATGCAGTATCCCTTTGCTTTAGACCTGCAGATGTCACGAGGGATTTCCACCATTTTGTAAGAGGACAGTTGGGTCAGATCAGGGTGCAGGGGCAGGAAACTGTCGGCATTGTATTGCCAGAGGGAGTAATCGTATAATTTGTGGTCTTCGGACGTGGCTTTCATCGCTTTCCAGGCTTCAGTGATGTTGGTGTGAATTTGAAGGTCCTGGTTGTTGAAGGCATTGTTGGATGATGACGAAGCATTCGGGTCAAATGGTGCTTCGGTCCATGTGGCTGGTCTGGTTGGTAAGCAAGTTAATTTTATCCTTGGATCAGAAGGTTTTAAAGTGAGGAGAGGATGCTGGAACCGACATGGTGTCTTGTAATACGGTTTCGAGGAACTTCAGAGGGATTCGGGTGAGAGATTGGGGAGGTAGAGTGGGACCTGCCTGTAAGTTTGGGTCCAGGTTTTTTTTTTTTTTTTTGTTAAAATTAAGAACTAGGTTTGTGTTTTTTTTTTAAAGTGCTTTTAAACTAGAAACGGTTGTTTGTTTTAATGGACTCAGTTATGTACGTTTGTTAATTAGAAAAGACACTAGGTTCAGTTCTTCATGAGGGGGCGCAGGAACTTCCTTCTTTTTTTAGAGTGCCTGGTTTAATACAGCGTCGGTTAATTTCTTTAGCTGTGCAGCGTTTTCAGAGCGTAATCTGTTATTTTCGGCTTGAAGTTTCGAGATGGAATTTAGTTGATCAGTGAATTTGTCATGAACGGATTCAAAAAGTGGCTTGATTTTGATGGCATTGAGTTCAAGCTGAAATTTGGCTCTATCATTCAATTTTAACTTGTGTCCGAGAGTTTTAAGATTTGTTGATGGTCGATCTTGAAGGGCTCGTCAGAATCCAGGCCAAAAAGAGGGGCGTTTGTTGTGTTGGCTTGAACTGGTGGGTCACATGTAACCAGCGGTGAAGAATCTGTTTTGTTCTGTGGTGACTCATTGGAATTTAATGGGAAATCAGGTGGAATTGAGTCCAGAATGAGTTCGGGTTCGCCGTCGACTGAGCCGTCTCTGTTTGGAGATCGCAGTGTTGCTGGGACCACGAAAATGTCTGTTGATGTTTCGAGGTGCCAAGCTTTGTCTTCATGAAGGGGTGAGGAGGGTTTTCCTCCGTTTCTACATGGGTCTTGGGAAGTGAGGGAGGTGGTGCATCATCCGAAGCACAGTGATTTTCCTCCTCAGATTCCACTGATTGGGTGGCAATCCTACTTTCAGGAGTAGTCACAGAAAGAGGGGAGTTAATCCAAGATTGTTGGGAAATCGGTAGTTCCGATTTCGGATGACAATGGAGATTTTCCTGGAGTTATCGGTGGTTTCGCACAAGGGTTTCACAGACATGTGAGGGGTTGCAGGAGAATTTAGTTGTGGGGTGGATCGGAGTTTTTCCAGGGCTTTGGCACGTTGGCAGGCTTGCCTTTTCCTAACTGCCGAGGCTAGTTGCATGGAAGCTATTTCACACCAGTTTTTGAACGGGATTGTTAGGCAAATCGGGCCCAGGTTGGTGTAGTATTCATATTTCCTGTGAAACTGACATACATTGGTGTGAGGGTACTTTCGACGTAGGTTTTTGAGACCAGGGCAGTGGCATTTCCTGGTGTCTTCGATTGTCGGGACAAGTCCAAAATAAATGCCCTCGAACTCCGGATCAACTGGTTTCTTCAATTTAACCATGGTGAAAATGAAAATCCTGCAGGTTTGGTGGGACGCTATGTAACAGCGGAAGAAAAAACGCAACAAAGGTTGTCACGTGATGCTTACGAGAAGCGGGAAACGAAAGCTCTTGGAGCGGTACGACCGGAAATTGGATTGGAAGGGTCCAAATTGCGTAAAAAAAAGAGGGGGGAATGCAGCGGTGGAGCTGATAAATGAGCTTTCGCAAGGAGCGCGCAGACAAGGTGTCGTGGCCTTGATTCGAGCCGTGAACATGAAGTAGTGATTCGATCCGAAAGGATTGAAATTGAAATGTCTTGAAACGTTTTCGTTCCGTGGAGGCGTGCCGAAGTGTGGTCGAGAGGCCTGTGAAGGGTCCTGTCGTTGGCGAGTAACCAATCTGAAAGAAGGATTTAGTTCGGGATGCCGTTGGAGGCCTGTACGGAGAAAGAAGTGATCAGTGCTGTCGGATATTTTATGTAGCACTCTTAGCTTTAGCTTTTAGGCGTCATGGTATGGTGGAACAAGGTTGGTTCGAAAGATGGGTTCTTTCGGTTTTTTTTTAATGTAAGAAGAGGTTCTCTTTCTCATGGTGTTTGACAGTCCGAAAGGTGGGTGGACGACAAGTCGTCATAACCAACGATTTTCGGACGGTGGATCGGTCCCGGGATACCACAGGATGGGAGCCACGGTGTTTTCCTTTTTTCCTTGGTGGGCCGAAAAAGGGTGAGAAAGACGGCCAGTCGTCTTGATTTTTGTCATTCCCAAGTTCGCCTTGAGGGAATTTTTTTTTTTTATGTCGAAGTAGCAAAGAATCTGAACGAAGCTGGATGATGAATCGTCATGGCCGACGAGCTTCTTCTGGACGGCGAATCGTTATTTTTTTTTTTGGGGGGGGGCGGGGGGAGATGATTGTCTTCGTTCTAGTCTCGAGAGAAAGCAGCTGTCAGTAACCGGATTTCTTCATGCTTTCTGGCTGGGTCAACCGAGGTCTTGTTTCCACGCAAAGGTTCGGCCAACAATCCGAAAGCGGACAGACGACAAGGCTTCATGATTAATCCATTTTTGGATGGTGGATCGATCCCAGGAAAACGACGGGAAAGGAGCAACGATGTTTTCTTTTCAGTGTCGAAACAAGAGCAGCCGGCGGCTGGGTGGTAGTTTCGTGTTCTCTTGAATGGGCAATCAAGATTGTCTTGCTTGACGGGATTTGTTAACCAATCCAAAAGTGGGCCGACGGTGTGACGTCATGACCAACCGGTTTTCAGACGATGGATCAATCCCGGGAGGCGACTGGGTGTTTTCCATACTGTCGTCAGAACGAAAGCAGTTGTAGGTAACAGGCTTGTGATTCTTAATCATTTGGATGAGCGATTTGAGGTTTGCGTCTTTTCACCGGCACGGATTGCAATCCGAAAGTGGGCAAACGACAAAGCGTCCTGACCAACTATAAACTCGGATTTTGGGGGAGGGGGTGGGATTGAGGCTTAATGGCGCATTGACAACTAGGTCATTAGCGCCAACCTCGTCACAGTGCAGAGATCCGGGTTTTGGATGGTGGGTCAATCCTGGGAGGCAACAAGAAGAGAGCCATGGTGTTTTCATTTTCCAGGTTGGAAAGAAAGTAGCTGTTGACGACTGTTGTTGAATTGAAGTTCTTTCGATTGTGCCAGGTGAGGGCGTGATCCCTGCAAGGTGTGGCAACAATCCGGAAATGGGCAGACGGTAAGACATCATGATCAATAAGTTTTCGGATGGTGGAACGATCCCTGGACAACACCGGGAAAGGAGCCACGATGTTTTCATGTCCAGCGTCGGGACAAAAGTCGGTGTAGGTTGAATAGCATTAGATACTGGTAGTGTCGAGTGGGCCATGCGGGAAATTTACCGTTGTCGAACTACAGCAAGCAATCCGAAACAGGGTCGTCGACAAGTCGTCATGACCAACAAGTTTCCGGACGGTGGAACAATTCCGAGAGTCAACGGGAAAGGAGCCACGAGGTTTCCCTTCCTACGTTTGGCGAAAACGTCTGTTGACAACTGGTATAAATACCAAGTGCATTCGAAGGCCAATGGGGTCTTCCTTCTTCAATTAGGTGACGAAAGCAATCCGAAAGGTGGGTGACTAGTCGTCATGACCCACGAGCATTCGGATGGTTGGTCGATCCCGGGAAACAACGAGAAGGGAGCCACGATGTTTTTGTTTTCAACGTTGGTGCGTGAAAGCTGAAAGCAGGACATCAAGGTCAACGTTGGGTGGGCGAAAAGCTTCATCTGGCTGATCCCGGGGAAGAACCAGCCCCTACGGTGTGGAATGTAGTCGATCCGAAAGATGAAAAGACGCGAGCGTCAGGTAGGCTTTCGGACGGTGGGTCCATCTTGGGAGGCAACAAGAAGGGAGCAACGAGAAGGGACCTCTGTTCCCATGGAGGTCCGTTCAGGAGACAAGCGAAAGATGGGGAGACGTTTCATGTTGCTATGTCGTTCTTCGACAGAGGATAGAGCTATCCAGGAAAGCATGGGGCAGAAGTCCCAATGATTTCGGACCGAAAGATAGCTGGGGCCAGCCGAAGCAGCAGAACGAGCGGCCATCTAAGACGGCGGCTTGAGACAGAGATGACTGTTCACCTGAGCAAGCAACCATTCTTACAGGGAGGGCCGCGCATGCGCGGTTGGGTCACTGAGGTGGCCATCGAAACATAATGAAGTCTCAAGCATCCAGCAGTATAGATGCAACATCAATGCTAAACTTGACAGGTGTTGGACTTTTTCCAGCAATAAGAAATAATGAATACAAATTTAGATTCATAAAGAACCATGCATTTATATGCATCTTACTTGGAAGTTATTTTGTGTAAAATTAGTTATTTTTTCAACAGTTCTTTGTCTGCACTCTTGATGTGTGTTAAATACAAAGTACACAGTTTTAATACACTATCATCCACTTCGTCTGAAATGTACCACCTTATCATAAATCTTGAGGTTTCTTTCCGACGGCAAATTAAATTTGTCCTGGGAGCAGGTTCAGGCTTTGGCGCTACTGCAATGATGGGGAAACAAGGCGCATGATCATCACATACGTTTCATCTTCTTCAGAAGCAGGAGGCAGTGAAAGCTATGCTGAACACATGGGTCACAGATTGCTCTCCTAAAACTTCTGGAAGTGCGCATGACACGAGCATGTGGTAAGTTATCTAGCTCAGAAAAAATCTAATTTACATCCTGAAAATGCAAGCTGGAGTAGGATTAGCTAATATAAAATTAATTCACTATAATGGTGACTTTTAAGACACTAACACATTTACAATACTGAAAAGGTGGTTGTCTTAAAGAGCTGTTCATTATAAAGAGGTTCGTTGTATACAGATGGAGTAAGTGCCAAAACAAATATTTACGAATTTTTCGCTGTAGGGAAAACTGTAATACAGAGGTGTGTTACACGCAGTTATTAATCATTCTGTACTCGTTACATCGAAAATAGGAATGAGTGGACACTCAATTGTTTTTAATAAATATTTCCCCGAGTTTGTGAAATAGCACGCTTGTTCCAGTTTCCAGTTTATTCCAGTAGGTCAATTTCATTCCTACAAAATACCCCGCCTTCTTCTACAAACTTAACAAGCCTCGCAGATCTCTAATAAAAACAATAGCGATTAACAAATAGGTTGTACAAATTTAAAATGTAGTTGTTTTAATAGGTTGTTTTTCAGCAAAGGTTTAGGGTTTTGTTGTTTTTTGTGTTCATTTCATTCAACATACTTGAAAAACCTGAAAACAATTGAAAAACTTGCCTAGGACTAGGCCCTACATTAGACAGCTTAAAAACAATTGGGTCATTTCTGGTAAGAATCGACTGTAAGAGGACAATAGGAGGTTGGGGGGGGGGGGGGGGGTTAAAGCATTAAAGCGCTTTGATTTTGATATGGGAAAAAAACTGTCTTAAAGCCGAAATTCAAAACTCAAATACTCTTCAATATTCTGCGCATTTTCGATAGGCATATGTCCACAAAAGTGATAAATTATGGTGCTCCTATCTTATTCAGGTTATTGAATGTGTTTTCTTCTGTTTCTTACATCGCTGTTTGTGCTAGCTGTTTCAAGGGTATTATTTAAATAGCGCGGATCTATTAGAAAAAAATATTTAAAAAACATGCGCTATTTAAATAATTCCCTCGCTACAGCTAGCACAAGCAGCGATGTAAGAAACAGAAGGAAATGCACATTTAATGGCCTGAAGAAGATAGGAGCACCATAATTTAACACCTTTATGGCCATATTCCCATCAAAAATTCACAGAACACTGATGAGTATTTGAGTTTTGAATTTCAGCATCAAGACGATTTTTTCCCGTAGTTACTGAACATTCAAAGTATGATGGTTGAATTTTTCTACTTCTGTTAAGCGATCTAAGCCAAGATTACAGAAAGATTGGCAGCACAATACCGTATTGTTTACAGTAAAAGTACTTTAAAAATACTTTTATACGTTATTTTCACGAAAAATAAAGTCAAAATATATATCTTAACATTTTAATAGCCTAACTCCATTAATTTTGAAGAGGAAAACGATTTTAATAAAGGGACCAGTCGCCCTTATCCGGCACATATTGCCCAATTTTCCAAATTTTAAGTTTTTTTTTTTTTGGGGGGGGGGGAGAGAAGCATACCCCCCACCATGCATGGCACTGAATTTTTCTTCCAACTACCTGCATCACGAAATTGATCACATCAATAGAGGCAAGCTTCGTTGATACTGTAACACATTTCGAGGAAAAACCATACACTCGGGTGCGTAACTAGCAGGACGACTGGGGTAACAGAGTCGGAGTGGGAGTGGGGGGACAACAAACTAAGCCGTGGAGTTCCCAACAGTGAGCTACAAATTACATGGTGATATTGCAACATTTCACCTTATCATGATCAACACCACATACCATAGTGTTATCAAAGTGCTCGTGTTCCATGATTATCGCTAGATTCTAAATATGTGCAGCTACACAAAAAGAACTAAAAAAAAAAAGGTGAACAATTCGTTTTGTCGTCCAAATTTGAAACTATGAAGCTTACTTCGGCTGCTGTCTCTCCAAAGACATTTTTAAGAACAGTACAATTTATTTGGTGCTTTAAAACAACATAAAACTGAATGAACCAAAACGCCCAAATATTTTGTGAATTATCTTTAAGTAGCTGGTGTCTAGTTAAAATAAGCCTTCTGCTGAAAGACTAACATTTCGCAATTACGAATCTACAAGGCGAGGGAAAACTTGCGCACAACCACCGAGTTTGCAACACGATGTCGAGGATGAATTTTCGGTAAGTTTATCATAGTTCTTTGCCTTCTTCAGGCTTTTGGGGTCTGTGCTCATACACTTCTTCAGATTACAAGCTGAACCAATTTTGAAAATTGCGCCGTACTTCCTGCTTCCATCAATGGAAGCACATTTCAAAATTGATGCAGCATGCAGTCTGAAGAAGAGTATTAATGCGGACCCAAAACTCCTGAAAAGGCAGAAGATTGTAGGCAAAAAAGTATGATAAATAAGCCTCAGAAACGACATTGTGTAGAAAACCTTTTGGTTGTGTGCAAGTTTTCCTTCAATTCGAGAAACCAAAGTAAAATGAGTCTCTCGGATTTCAAGATGGTGCCAGGTGGTTGAAATATCACAATATTCGCAAATATTTCTATTCAACACATCCGCGATAAGTGTACGTCAAAACTTCAATATTTCGTATCTCTAAGAACAAGCTAGAAAACACTGGCACTTCAGGGTCAACTAACCGCTGTATCTTTGTCATCTGCATCGCTCAGTGTAGGAATAGGCTTCCGAGGAATTACCAGAAAATGAACTGGAGCTTGAGGGTTGACATCCATAAAAGCTATGCACTGCAAATAAATACAATAATACATTAGACTGCTCGGTATCTACAAACAGGGACTGGAAGTTCGCGGTGGAGTTTAGTTCCCCCTTATGAACCGTTTCAACCCACAAGTCAGCAAGCTGTACAAGCTTGTAAAGCTTAACTGGGCATAAGTAGATTTTTTTCTTTCTCTGGGTTGGTTATTTTTAAGGGGATGCATCTCGCAAAGAAAGGGACAAACCAGAGCAACCAGAAGATAATTCATTTTATTGTGATCGGTATCCAAAACATCCTCAAAAATAATTTTTTGGTCGAAAGAAGAGATGTTGGATACTAGCCATTCACCCTATTTGATCGCAGAACTGGAGTGTATCACAAAAGAAGTACAAACACTGTTGGTACTTAACTTTAAACAGCAAAACTGACAAGTTGCTAGGCATGAGGCCAGTTGCTGGGCCAGTTGCTAGGTCAATTTCGAGGCTAATGTAGCTTAGTTTGATTTGAAACTATATGCATTTAGCCGAAACTTGGATTCTTTCATTTTACCCATCAACAACCAACTGTTTAGCAGAGCAACATAACACGAGCCCGAAAAATGGAACCGACGTTTGCTGATTCTTATTGTTCTTTAACTACTATGTTTAAAACAGTGTAAAACAATAAAACTGATTGTTCAGGGTCCCATAAATCTGGAATGGCTAGACCAATTGAAAAAGTGGTCTCTTTGTGGATGAAGGCCAAGGACATTTCTGGCTTAGATCAAGTTTTCAGATTTCAGGTAGGTGCAGTGGTTTTTCTTCTGAAATGGTGGCACACAAGAAGAACAACAACAAGTGAAGAATTTACAAATTTACGATGCTCCCTACTTTTACTCTTGCATAGAATTGCATAATTTTTGGTGTATATTAATATACTTTCCGGCAAGAATTTATATAGGTTTGGGAGGAGAATTTGCGAACGAGATCCCCTGTAGACTGAAAAATCTTAGATTCTTTCCTATTAGTTCCATTTGAGTTTATAGAGGGCACCGTGAGTCTTATGTGGAAATTTCTCCTCAGTTTTGAGCCTAAAATTAAACTAAACCATCTTGCATTTAATTATTATTCAGTTCACTTGCAATTTAGTTTACTTTAGATTTGAGCTGAAACATGAGCAAATATTACCAGTTGGAACACGTGGCACCCTCTGAAAACTCGGATGGAACTAATAGGAATGAATGTAACACGTTTGAACAGGGACTTTTTAGAGTTAAACTCTCCTCCCCAACACTATAAATGCTTGCTTCCGTCACATCTACTATCTGGTCAAGTTTGGTTGAAAGTATCGAATAGGAATGGAGATATTCATTGTTTTAGTTTTGCTGGAGGGAGGACTTAGGATTATCAGCAGTTAGGGAGGAAACGACTTTCTAACAGACGGCCATGCTTTTCTGCTGTACAAATCACTCAAGAGATCTCGTGACACAACAGCAACGCTGATTAAAAACAATGATAGAATGTGCAGGTGACTTAGCATGTCATCAGATGTTAAAACTGAAAGCCGTCACTAAAGGACCAGTGAGCTTGCGACCGTCGGGGGGCAATCTTTCGGCGAAGCCTGCTTAGTTGCCCCTCATTCGCTTCAAACTTCAGCAATTCTAAACTTATACAGGATGTAAATTTAGTGCAGCGCCATTCATTTCTTTTTTATCTTCAAGTAAACAGAGTGAACAACGTTACCAGTAACGGATTGTAACAGACTGTATCGAAGTGATACGTTTCCTTTTGAAGATTTGCTCTGTGGCACTGCGAGTGCACAAAACTCACGCCAATGATAAATCCATCGTTGAGGAAGATGTATCCTGCCAAATTCCTAATAAGCCTAGGAAATAGCATCAACGTACCTAATTATACTATATCAGTAAATCTGTTCAATTACGTATTTTTCTCAACCAGTTTCTGTCTTACCTTGTCATCTTCATGAATTATATTTGCTGGAATACTTTTATCTAAAATTTTGCTGAAAATGGTTGGTTGTCCGCCATGATGTTCAGCTGCTACTTTGGCCTTTTGCACTTCGTCTGAACTCATGATGTTACTTGTGCACAAATTTACTAACTGAAAAAAAGCAGAAAAATTCCAACACTTAAAACAAGCAAATCAAGCAACTTTTCACACTTCAAACAAAACTGCAACAACATTTGTGGTTCATCGAGGTGGCATTGTGGCAAATTTTATATTCGGCACATCCCTAGTCCCAAACGGACACACACGCACAAATAAAGACACAAAATCCAAAATTCTGTAGATTATTACGGTGTTGCTTTACTCAACTAGTAATAATAAAAAACCTCTTGTTGCGCTCAGTTACATAACTTGTGGGATAATTAGGTCAGCACAAATGCTGACAATCTAAAACTGCATAAAGGTTCACACACAGTTGGAGAAGAAAGCCAGGGAAGGGAGATATGCAGATGGGTGATTACTACATTAAAAGATACTAAAACAGTATTTATTAGTTCGTTGTTGAATGAAAGCATTTCTGGAAATAATGCACACTTCCCTACTCAGTGTGGCGTAAAACTGACAATAATAGGTTATCAGCAGTACACTGGCCATATTGGCTTGTAGGAAAAATATTTTAATCACCAACTGGCCAATGGCCAGTGAATTTCTGCCTACACCGACTATGTGTTCAATTTAACATTAGGTTTGCTGCTTATTCTTTATCATCTCCATATCGTACATTTTTGTTAACACTAAGTAAAAAAAAAACTCGGTACACATTCCATCGAAGATCAAAGTGCAACCAGTTCATTGTAGATGTTATTCTGATAAGACAACTAATGAAACAGAGCGACTGAACCGGACTTGACTTACCATTTCAATTACAAAAAAACAAAAAAACAATTTAAAAAATGGTTTTAATCTGATTGGTTTGGATTTTGTAGGTAATTGTTATGATTTTGAAGGTTGAATCAAATCAGGTAGAAACAAAACTATCAAATGGGATACACGCAAAGCCATTCTAATGACTGACTTAGCTAGTCAAATGAACGGTGAGTGGAACCGGGACTCGTTTGATAACCATGAAGTCAGTTCCTCCTTGTCACCTTATAATTTTCTGAAACTACTAAAGTCAAGTTCAAATCAAAGCTACCGGAAGTGAAAAATAAATAAATTCCCTCAACTCATTACCAGGAATTGTCCAATGTCAAAATAATTCCACCAAGAACACGAACGTGTAATTGAGCCAATTATAAGTTTGGAATTGACATGCGTCCATCATTCTTGAAAACCGTGTGAATGCTGCTAACACAATTTTCATTTGCGATAGCCTATTGGTGGAAATCTCAAGAAGGCCAGGTGATTTTTTCCTAATGGGTTTTATTAGTTAAGTTTAACAACAAATGCCATACAGCCTATATCCCTAATTTCCCCAGTTTGATTTTTTTGAGATTTTAATCTACCCCACCCAGTACAGGGGAAAAGAGCCAATGCCTTTGATCAATAGATGCAGCTTGATCCATAATTAATGGGGCTTTGATAGGCGCTGCAGGCTATGATTCGGGGTCACCCACGCCCATTGCGGCCATTAAAAGGTAGAGGAAGGCGTGCATTATTTCAATCACTATTTATGTGGACGGTGTAATACATTTACCACTACAACTGAAAGTTTCGAGTAACATCAGGATGCATTACGGTTGATCTACATGGCTAGATTTTGGTCTAGGCAATAACACGGAAATAGTAAAAAATAAAAAAAGTTTTTTCCCATAACTAAAGTATCATAATAGCCATTTTATAGTCCACCATCTAAGGTCTCGGCTATTTTTACCATTAGTTTTTAATAGGTCTGGCCCTCAGGCTTAAAAGGTTGCCCACCCCTGCTCTAAAGGCTGTCATTTTCCTTAAATTTCCCTGAATGGATTGAAATGTTGGTGGATCTCTACAGTAGCTACGGAGCCATTTAGATATAACGGCATGACTACACCTTTGTTCCTTGTTATTAATTTTAACCTCTGCAGTGCCAGAGGAGTCTAGAGAGATCGTTTTTTATAACTTCCATACGTTAGAAACGCAATTAGACCTCCTATCCTCTTGGTTTGTAAGACCACAGCCCTAACCATTTGGTTGTGCTTGGCTCCAGATGTCTCTTATGAAACTCGCTATTGGTCCACGGACACTGAAGTGATTGATGAAATAATAACAGGAAACCAAACCAAATGGTCTCAAGCAGTAATGCTTCAGCCTTTAGTCTCAAATGTCGTGGGTTCAATTCTTGCACAGCCAGTCTTACATAAAACTCGAAACAGCAACTGAAATAGATTTGCATCGTATCTACTTACAGGTGAATGGTATTCAGTGGTACCATCTACCAAAAACTGCGTCATACCTTGGTAATTCTATTTTCCAAATTAGTAAAATAATTTTCTTTTTTTAAAGGGCGACAGGATCATGTTTTAGTTTGGTTTTTGCGACAAATTGTAACGAAAAACTTACAGTGCACGAACCAAACAGTAAATTCAACAAATTGTTGAGTTGTGAATTTTCGGAAATTCACAACTCGGAGCAACAAAACACATCCCTTCATACTGCCATAATATTTTAAGTTCAGCGCTGTTTCCTGCAAATGGCAGTTTGTTTTACGATGGTGTCTCCGTCTCCTTGCATGGTGTTTGGCAGACGTATCGCCACTCGGCTGAAAGTTCACAGTTGATATTTGATGTATTAATTTTCCCAATATCCTGGTGTGCTGGTTCTTGTAAATTCATTAATGACATTTGGACACCCAGTGCTTGCAACTGAAGATGTGAATCCAGTCGCGAGTTCAATTTTAGTCGTGTTTGTGTTTCCCACGCGATGTTATGTTCAGTACAAATATTATGTGACACCATTCCATTTTCTCCAGTGAGCACCAGAATGCAGTGGAGAAAAAAAGGAAAAATGGAGTGCGGCACATAAAATCTGCACCAGACATACCACCACATGAGACAGCACAAAAAATCGACCTAAATGAAACTCACGACTGGACTCGCATCTTCAAGCATGGAATGCATAGCCATCCCGTATTTCAAGGGTGCCCAAATTCCATTGACTTTACAAGAACCAGCACACCAGGAGATTTGGAAAATTACTACGTCAGATCTCTCCTGTGAACTCTCAGCCAAGTGGCGAATTAGGGATCAGTTAATACGAGTTTTACCAATCAGATACCGATGGAGGGTAAACCGATACAATACAGATGTCGATACCGATAATAATATTAAAAAAAAAATACCAAAAAAAATTTAATTTAAGATGCAAATGCAACTCGGTTTCTAGTTTTGCATGGGTTCCAACTGCTGAGATTATCCAAAAATTTCTTTGCAGCAATAACAGCATTATTACACTTATTCCCACTTTTGGCTCACAGTATATACATCTTCTAGTTAGATTTTAAGTACGTCGTAAAACTTGATCGTCAGAACCTACACATGCTACATTTTCATTACGAACTGAGCAAACGGCTTTGCTTTTCTCACTTGGTTGTTGATTTTGCCACGCTTAATGTCAGTTTTGCTGTAAAAACGGTAGCGTTTCTTGGCGTAATAAATATCTGTATCGGAACCCCTACAGTGGTCTGATACCGATACGGCAAAAATACTGATCCCGATATCAATATCGGACTATCCCTAGTGGCGATCGTTCTTCCAAACACCACGCAACTAAAGGGAAACACCATCACAAAACAAACCGCGACTTGCAGGAAACTGAGGAAAATTCAAATTATTGTGACAGCATGTAAGGAGGTATTTTGCTGCTCTGCAACTTGTGTCTGATGAAAGTAGAAGACTTTGTGGACAAAAATCCAGAGTAGAATCAACCTTCGCAAATGTGAATTGTGTGACACTCGCCTTTTGGCCGGTAGACATTAAAATGCACTCGCCATTGTTCATTACCTCCTCGCCATGTAGAAACAATTTTAGCAGTTGTGCTACTACTTAGTGTTTAAATATTGTTTGCATTAATCTACCTTTCCAATCAACTAAAGTGGCTAGCGACATTGTTGCACACTTGGTTGGAGAGCCCTTGTAATTCAGCACGCAATGCCGCAAACCGCTTGTTTCTAGCCAATACGGTTTCCGAGATATGACAATTTAAGCATCAGGGTTTGGTAATAAGTCGCCATTTGGCGAGTGGTTCTAAAAACCAAGTTGCCAACTGCTGAATTTTTCTCGCCATTTGGCGAGTGGCGACCGACATTGGTGAAGGTTGAGTAGAATCCTACCGAAAATTCACAAGTCAATAATTTGTTTGATTAGGCTAAGTTAACTGTTTGGTTCGTGCATTAAGTGTTTCGCTATAATTAATTTTCGTTTCTTTATTATTTACGAAGTACTGCAAACACCAAACTCTAAAACTGAATACACAATGGATTACGCACAACCTATAAGCTAGCCTATTTAAAAAAAAAAATAAGCCTGGTGAACATACTGAAAGGTGTTGTGTACGTACACCTTTGGGCATAAAAAATGATCGTTTTCGTTATACTGGGGCTTTAAACAATGCCATTTAACAATGCCACTCTTTGGCATCAACAATGGAGAATTCCTTCCGCCTTCAGTGACAACAATGAAAACGTTTGCATTGTTGTCGGCTACTTAACCTCGATACAGTGCGATCATGTTTTATGCCCAAAGGTGTACAAACCACAGCTCTAATGTTGTTAAAGTTAAAAAATGTTGTACAAAAAGAGTTTTATCCCAAACAGAAATGATCAAAAATGAAAAGTATCAGCTTTTATACAAAAAAAAAAAAAAAACCAACGTTAAATACCGTACTTACGATCTCACTCCAGGATTATTCAGAATGCTGCCGAGTACCATCTGCAGGTTTCTGGGCTGGACCAGAAGGTCGCTGCTGCAATCGATTCGAAATTTCTCCACTAAAACGGATGATCATCAGCGGTAGTAAAATAAGAAACTCTAGCACTACCAAGACGGCAGTGACAATGTAACCGAAGAGCGTACTAAACCAAAGTCCTAACAAGTCCATTTTGCCATTCTGTCAACGAGAAAACTTTCATGTTGTAATGATGAAGTCATTACAATAAAACAGAACTTCGAACCTACATCTCTAAGATTAGATATGCATGTACGCAGAAGCCCGGTAACAGCCAGCAACCTACCTACACTATCATGGAGTACATCTGACCTATGTGCTGAAGCAGTGATTATCACTGATTACCTGGCCTATCAGTAGCGGTGTCAAAGTTATAGAGAGGAGCATTCTGTCCTCCCCACCTTCTCACCAAATACAGGTAAAGGGGCATTGTGCCCTATTAGCCTAATGAAACGTCATTCGGTGCTGTCAAATTGCATTGAGAAATAAACTATTTAAACATGCAGACGGCATAAGAGAAACCATCATCACGCTTACAAAGTCAAATAAAAGCTAAAAGGTTACTCAACAAGCATCGTCTAATGGAATGGACAGGTGGGGGAAGACTGAAAAGCCATAGCCTTAGCCTACCTGGAAAATAACTAACCCATTAACACTTCTTGCCAAGCAAGCAGCGTGTGTCACGGGGCGTAGTGTTGGACCTTGATTGGACAGAGCAGATGAAACAACACACATCCAGTGGAGCAGGGAAGACAACAAGGGAAAGGGGTCAAGGGCCCACTCCCTAAGGAACAGTTCATTAAGTTATGTCATGCTATATTTGGCCAAATTTGACCCCCTCCCTCCCCCATGTCATATTTTGTCACACGTACTCATATCCCCCTAAAAAGTATGTCACACCGATCTCGCCCCCCACCCCACCAAATTTTTCCTGGAAATGCAATTTTATTGGACCTGCACAGAA
>JAHWFP010128696.1:0-12297 GCA_023313725.1 Lithobius niger | reverse complement strand
CCCCCCCCCCAGGATTCTCTCGCTTATTGAAAATCGCATCGCTGAGATGTAGCAGGAACTTTCTGCTATGGGGCATGTTGTGAGTACATTGTTAAATAGCTCTGAAAATCTGCCCACAAGCATGAATTTCAGCTGGCTTGGCTTTAAAAGACGAAGGCCACGGCCATCGTCCGCTTCGAATGACAACAACCCGTCTGATTTAAGCCAAAACCGATAAACCTTAAAATAGCACCTGAAGAAGTTGGGAGACGTAATACATTCATCTCCACACGAACAGTCGAAAATTAGAGGAAACTTGGACTAATTCCCTTGTTGCAAGATTGTGCATATTTGTATTAGTGCTACGCTTTAAAAAGGGATACGCTTTAAGATAGTTGTGGCCAGTGTTGGTCGTCAGTCACTAGATGGCGTATAAAAATAAATTGTTGGTCGCTTTCATTTCATCCAGAAAGTTAAGTTTCAATACAAATCACGGGCAATAGTCGGCAACCAAATCGACTTTTTATCAGCAACTTTACTAGGTTGTAATGTTTGGTAGGCTATTGAAAATATTTTGAGTAGTCCGTTATGTAGTCAGTATTTTAATTTTTTCCGGTGTACCCATACTGTCAAATATTAATTCAGAACTTGTTTCACCTGAAGTGTAAGAATCATTCGTAATTATGACCGTATTGGTGCCAAATATGCAAATTTAACTCCTGAAAATTTTTATTTCAGCTACAGTGAAAAATGTGGTCCCAACCTAGGATGCCAGTTGCAAGAAAATCGAAACGTCCCTGAAGAAACCACCTTTGCCATTCAAAGGCAAGATGAATGCAAGTAAGAAATTTTGCATTTTTTTGTGTTGCCACATTTTATTACCATCACATGTTACCGATCAGCTTTATTTCTGAAAAACTGACACCAAGCTGACCACTTCAAAAATTCCTGATGTACCCAGTTGTTTAGCAGGACATTTTTTTGCCCTAACAGTTTGGACACAAACATGGTTCAGTTTTTCCCAGGGTATCTCGTGTTTGATAGAGAAGTTATGTCTAAAAATGTCGTAGCGCTCACTTTGAAATACGGGATCTTCGTAGCAATTGTTTACGAACAATTTCAAACAAATAAAAGATATCAGTACAATATCTTCAGCAAATTTTCGACTGTAAATTCACTGCAGATGTTGGGGCTCAGACGACAGTCTTCTTCAGGCAAAAAAAAAAGAAATTTCACTCCCCTATGTTATGTTCGATCGTCGTTACGATCGTCTGCTTTTCGAATCGGCGGTCGAGCTTAGCCTCCACCACTTGCGAGGCCGGTTTTCCAACCCTCGGAAAAATGAAAATTAAGCCAACAGCAAAAATCGTACACTAGAAATGTCTATTTATATTCCAACCCTCGCGCAGCTCATCATTAAACTCGCTACGGAGCAGAAACTGTATTCCAGGATTGGATCGTCCCTGGATATTCATCAGTTCAACCTTCTCTCGGATGTGGTGATGAATAGCCAGGGACTCCAGGCTCCTCAGATGCACATCTTTGTTTGAGTTTGACTCAAGGAGGGTTTCAGTGTCTTCCCAGTTGATGTTGTGGTGCAATTCCATGTGGTGCACTGCAATGCCGTTTGTCATTCTACTTCTGGTGTCCGCCATGTGCTGCTTGACACGGCAGCGAAATCCTTTGCATGTCTCACCAACATAAACAGCACTACAGTCACCACGTGGTACGCTGTGTACTGCTTCTATGGTGTATACAATCTTTTCCAACGATCTGTCTGCAAGCTCAGGAAAGATGAGCGTGAGCAAAGATCATTTTGAAAAAGATTGTAAACACCAGAGAAGCACCATGTGGTAACTGTAGTGCTGTTTATGTTGGTGAGACGTGCAAAGGAATTCGCTGCCGTGTCAAGCAGCACATGGTGGACACCACGTAGAATGACAACAAATGACATTGCAGTGCACCACATGGAATTGCACCACAACATCAACAAGGAAGACACTGAAACCTCCTTGAGTCAAACTCAAACAAAGATGTGCATCTGAGGAGCCTGGAGTCCCTCCTTAGATGCACATCTTTGTTTGAGTTTGGCTCAAGGAGGGTTTCAGTGTCTTCCCAGTTGATGTTGTGGTGCAATTCCATGTGGTGCACTGCAGTGCCGTTTGTTGTCATTCTACTTCTACTTATTCAACACCAAATCCGAGAGAAGGTTGAACTGATCAATATCCAGGGACCATCCAATCCTGGAATACAGTTTCTGCTCCGCAGCGAGTTTAATGGTGAGCTGCGCGAGGGGTGGAAAACCGGCCTCGCGAGTGGTGGAGGCTACGCTCGACCGCCGATTCGAAAAGCAGATGATCGAACGTGACATAGTGGGGTGAAATTTCTGTTTTTTGCCTGAAGAAGACTCGTCTGAGCCCAAACATCTCCAGAGAATTGACAGTCGAAAATTTGCTGAAGGTATTGTGCTGATATCTTTATTTATTTGAAATTGTGCGTAAACGATTGCTACGAAGAAGTGATGTCCTGAGCCTTAGTCACAGAGAGGTGCTCAACAGTGAGTATTCATGTTACGCCATGTCTCTCCTACATAAACAGCTGGGCATTGGCCATAGGGAACACGATACAGTAAAACCTCTTTAATACGAGCTTCAAGGAGACTGCTAAAAATGTACTTATTAACCATACATAGTTCGTTCTTATTAAACGAACGAGAGAAATTGAACTGCAACTTTAAAATAATGTAGCCGACCAGTAACTGCAGGCTATTTTCTTTTCATTCGTCCTTGACTTTCGCGCTTGCGCAAACGGACAACTCTCATACTCCTATCACTTCCCAAGATGGAGTCGACTAGTGATCAATGTTTTGCGTGGAATGAAAACTTCAGGGGGGGGGGAATTGTTACGAACAGCAAATTCGTAAAATAAGCTGGAATTTTAAATAATTTGCTCTTCTTATCTGTACATTCGTTTTAATAGTTTGTTCGCCTTATATATTTAGTACTGACTGGGTAGCTGACCAACCAATATCTTGAAAAAGTTCTTATTATGCGGAACTTCTTGTTATCCGAGTTCTTATTAATGAGGTTATACTGTATACAGCACTCGATATGTCTGGGCAGTTTCCAGCAAGACAGTCTCTAGGGATTGCTTGGTTGTTGTCCACGAGGTTCGGACTTGTATGGAGGAGCGGATGAGGTGGCTAGGTGGGTCTTGTTGCGATTTTGGTAACTGTAATCAGGTTCTTTTTCGGCACTGCCATGGTTGCGGTTCCTGTTTCTACCTTGGTGATCTTCCTCGTCAGCTGGAATGTCAAGGCTAGGGATGCACCGAATACAAAATTTGCCGAATACCGAATACTTAACTTGCCGAATACCGAATATATAACCGAATACTCAACTTGCCGAATACCGAATAGTTAAACTGCCAAATGCCGAATATTCGGCACCAAACAATTTACATATTCGGCCGAATACCGAATTATTCGGTTCTGTGCCGAATAGGCCGAATACTTGACCGAATACCTGTAATTTAAACATATTTGATCATTTTTTCCTTCTTTTAGTAATGTCAGAAGACAATTCCTCACAAACCAAGTCAAGTTATTTTGGACACAAGAGCATTGTTTTGTTGCTGGGCGTTGTTTTTACATAACACTGGAACCCGAGTTTCCGAGAGGATGGACTAGAGGAGCTCAGTAGTATTGTGGACATATGTTAGGCCTGGTCTAGTAAGCATTATCTTTGGGGTACTCCCCTTGCCTTCGTTGGCCTTGAGTTCAGGAGAGCAAAGGTTTAATTGATGGCTCGATTAAGGATGAGCCTGGGTACCCAAGGTGAGAAAACTTGTTTTTGCTGATTGAATGTGTGGTCCTTCTACTCGTATGTGGCTGAAGTTCTCAAGACCCGCATCATTTCTTGCTTGGCAATCAAGTGGAGAAAATCAGTGGGATGCCCCCTCTTCTCCACTCGATTGCCAAGCAAGAAATGCTTCGCGTTGTGAGAACTCTGTTGCAGAGGGGAAAGTAGGACCAAACATTCAAGGCGCTAGAGCGATGCTTCTTGGGATACGAAGCCTCTGCCTTTAATTGCATCATCGAGGAAACCTTTGCCTACCAACGTGATCCAACACCATCAAAAGCGACGGGAGTATCAGCGCATCCTCTTGAAACATTGGTACCAGTGCTATGCAAAAACACCCAGTGTCAAAACCGTGCTGCAGAGCCCTAAACAACTTGATGCCGCCGCGCGCCGGTGCTGTACGTGTCCCCCGCCCAACTTTTTTAGCCAACATTTTGTTAGTCTGTCTGTAGTCTGCTTGTGTTATAATTAAATTGACTGCTTACCATTGTCGAGCGCCACTTTCTGCCTTGGAGCAGTTGGTAGGATGTAGCGAAACAGGGCACACACTGCCGGGTGCTCTGAGAACAGTAATAAACCGATATTTGGCCTGTCAATCGGTTTTGGAGTGAATCATTTGTGATTTCAGCAATGTTGATTCACATCACACTATGATTACAGCTTTTTACCTACCGTTTTTCGCTGCGGAATAGTTGTGAGTAAATGCCGAAATTCCTCCTCCCAGACCAGAGAATTCCAGAGAATAGATTATTTAAAAATGTTGGGTGCCAAATATGTGACGTTGTTTCTTCACTCCAGCTGATAATGTCACAAATGATTCTTACCAAAACCGATCGACAGGCAAAACATCAGTTTATTACCGTTCAGAGCTCCAGGAGGTGAATGCTCTCTGTTTCCCTACATCCTACTAGCTGCTTCAAGGCAGAGTGGCTCTCGGCTAGCATGGTGAGCAGCCTGAAAGACGCGCAACCTTACACCATGTAGTCCTAGTTTATTAGTTTAAACGGTTTATATTTAATGAACCCTGATTTAATTTTTTGTTGCCTCCCCCATCAAAAAATCACTGTAGAAAAATGTTCCTCTTTTTTTGGCCTAGAGATAATCTCATCTCATCCCATCCCTGATTTAATTTAGATAACACTGAATGTTTATTGTTGATGGTTTCCTATCTAGGTTTTAAAGAAAAAAAAAAAAAAAGTTGTAGCATTGCAGTAAATTTGCCATTTTGTTTCTTAGGTGAAAAACACAACCATAGCATGCAGACACTGATGCAGAAGCTCTTCGGAATGAAAAGGCTGATGTTGAAGAAATTATTGCTCTTTCATTTCTTACAGCTATTGTAAAGTTTAAGAAAATTTTATTTTATTTTTCATACAAGTAATGTAAGTTTTTCATTGTGCCATTTTGTAATAAAGTGTTTTTTTTTGTAAATACTTGTTTCTTCTTGGCTTTAAATTTAAATCCAGACAGCTTTTTAACTCGTAGCAGACATTTGAGAAATTTAACCAGTCACTGAACTCCTAGCATATTTCTGATTGCACTATGTAAAATAAATCTGTGAATCCTGGTTGGCATAGTCTATCGCTTATATTTGTGTATCGATGGTCTTCGACCCTTAATTGGAAGACATAAGGCATGTACTTTTAAGTTCAGTTACATGTTAATTTCTCAACAGTGTTTAATATCTTATTTGTTTAGATTAATTTTGATGTTTTGAGTCAAAATTCCCGAAACCATCTGCCAAGTTTTATTGGTTAGCAAACTTAAATCCACAAACAGGCCACCGTGGACAAATTTGACGACGTCCAATGAGATAGCCAAACTATTACATTGTGAACACGACTCCACCCCCTTGCATTTCTTTGCTATGTGCGTAGCTAAAATGTATGGTCAGTTGAAACATTTCTCAGTAAAGTAGGCTGTTTTGAACATGTAATCCATCCATATTGTGACACTAAAAATTAAATAAGTAGTTTGTGGCTGCAGGGTTCAGACAAAATGTTGTTGAGCTTACCTTTTAAATTTTATTCCCCAGTCCACAGGTTTTCATCAATTGTTTGTTAGGTTATTAAAACTCGTAGGATTAAAAACCTATCTAAAAAAGCTAAAGGGGAAAAAACAGCTGGTGAAATTCAAGCCAATGTAGAAAAAAAACTTTGTTCAGGTTTATTTGACGCTTTTTCTCCCTATGTTTTTTCCCATTATGCGCACCAATAAAACTAGAACATTTCACTTCCATTTCGGTAAGTCTGTTGATTAATGTGTTCTTGTGCGAACCCTGTGTCTGCTGTGTTGTAAGTCCCAACTCTATAATACAATGAAAGTAGGCACGAAATTCGTGGAACGACAATTCAAATACTCCTACATATTCAACATAACGACCCAGTTTTTTTAGTATTTTTAATTCCATTTTTTAGGCTAAAAATTTGTTCACATTCTCATTTTTTGAAATTGGAAAAGAAAAAAAAAACATTTAGGTGTTGAGTTTTTTACGGCCACTTGTAAAGTTATTTCAATACAGCAAATCCGTACCCTCATCATCGCAGCCAGCTCTAAACGACGACCATGGATATCTTGTGGATATGTTTTTTATGGGCTATTCCAGATGTCTATTGGGGATCCCAGACACCTCTCAACGACGTCTATGGATATCCGGTGGATGTAATTTTCAAAGAGTAATGCCAATACATCCAGTGGATATCCTTGCCACCTCTAAACGACATCCATGGATGTCCTACGGATATGTTTTTTAATAATGTGCTATTCCCGATATCTAGTGGCTATCCCAACTACCTCTGAAAGACGTCCACGGATATGGTATGGATGTGATTTTTAAAGAGCAACATCCAATGGATATCCTTGCAACCTCTAAATGACGTCCATGGATATCTTACGGATATGTTTTTAAATAGGCTATTCAAGATATCCCATGGATATTCCAGCAACCTCTAAACGACGTCCATGGATGTCCTACGGATATATTTTTTAAGGGCAATTCCCGATATCTAGAGGATATCCCAGCCACCTATGAAGGACGTCCACGGATATCTTATGGATGTGATTTTTAACGAGTAATTCTTGTACATCCAGTGGATATCCTCATAAGCTCTAATTTACATCCATGGCTATCTTACGGATATGTTTTTTAATGGGCGATTCAAGATATCCAGTGGATATCCTCACGATCTCCAGCCAACGTCTGGTGGATATCCTATGGATGTACTGAGTAATTCCTGTACATCCAATGGATATCCTAGTAAGGTCTAAACGACGTCCATGGATATCTTACGGATATGTTTTTTAATGGACGATTCAAGATATCCAGTGGATATCCTCACGATCTCCAGCCGACGTCAGACGGATATCCTATGGATGTGCTGCATCATGTCCAGGACTGGGACATTTGGATATCCAATAGATATCCATGGGATGTAAATGGATATCTTAGAGATATCCCTTATATCCATGGATGACATCCATTAGATATCCATAGGATGTCTTTGTGCTGTGTGGGCTGCAACACTTTCCTTCGAATTTTACCGGACAATTTTTCCAAAAGTGTTTATCTTGTATTTTTTTTTCCAGGGCTCCGACCATAGTAACGTTATACTATTAAAAATCACGTTTGTTTACAAAATTGAGCACAACAATTCGTTTCCCCCCCCCTCCTTCTATAGTTGTAATGCATAACATTGTAGTTTCATAAAAAAATATATAGGCCTATTTTTCACGTTGTTATGAGTTTAACTCAATGCACTTTCCAAGCTAGGGCCTCCAAAAGCACCCAAAGTCGGCAATTCCCTTTGCCATCCAAGCTCCTTCAATTCCCTTCCAATCACAACTCAGTATTTACTTTCCCCTCCACTCAGAGTGCAAGGCTATCCTGCCCGTCCGCGCTGCCCTACCTACTTCCGGTAGTGACAGCCTGGCCGGCCAGAGTCAGTCTCTCCTCCTCCAAGGTGATCCCTCTACCCCGCTCCCCCCTCCATCGCTCTCCCACAGGACCGCGGTTTCCCTCCTACCTGCAGGCAGGCAGCAGGTATAAAACAGACCTGAGGGACTGCACCTACAGCATTGGCTCAACTCCAAGTCAGACGTTACTACGGCGGTCGGAGCAGAGATGTCCCCAGTCCGAGTGTTGCCATGCCGGGCAAGGTAGTAGTTTAGAAAACTAGTTTTAGCTTTAGTTTATTTTTTCGGAATTTATTCTAAATTATAACTTAAAGATTTAAACTTAACATTTGACTTGAGTTTCGTGATTATGGGTAGTTAAAACCATCGGCATTTTCTGGTCTCCCCTCCCATAACTTAAGGGTTTAAGGGTCCCCTTTCTAAAAACCGGCTTTCTTTCTGTTTGTTTTACTTATGTAATCAAGCATTTATTTTGAGATCACCAAGGTCCTGTAGCATAATTACAGAAGCACAGACTTCGATGGTAGGGCCCTCATTATTGCTAGCTTGACTCAATGTGAATAAGTAGATTTGATCTTGTGCAAGATGCCTTGAAACATAATCTTAAATTAGACTGTGGAGTCGTCACTTGTGTGCTCCACAATGGCAGCCATCAATTTCATGTCAATATGTTAACCCTACCAAGATACCGCTTTAACTACTAATAGGCTATTCCATAATTATATATTGTATTAAGTTGCATCACATGACTTCCTGTTATAATTGTATTTAAAGAGAAGTAAACAGGAAGTTCGCTGTCTTATCAGCTGTAGCCTACGCTCTGGTAGTCCGTGTGTTTATTACCATTGGTGCCCACGCTGGGCTAAGGTGTGTCCCCGCCCAGGACATCACAGTTGGCGACGAGTCCGGTACCTTTGGTAATCTTTAAAAACTTAAGCTTATACTGATAGGTCTTCAACCACATCTTTGCTCCATATTTGTGGTAAGTTGCACATTTTTTTCATTTTGGCAATGAAAATTAGTGCTCTGAATTCCTATCAGAGTTTAAACTTTTACAAACAGTGTTATTTTGACGTGGTAGTGCTGTGTGGTACAAAATGATAACAGTTAAATTTAGTACCTTAACAACTAGAACCGAAGTGGGCAATTGGACAATTTTACCTTGGCAGTGTTCTAGAGCGACGCACTGGCGTGTCCGCACAGGCAGTATTATAAACCTGAAGGTTCGAAAAATGCGCTGCTAAATTAACCCTTGTAAATTCGATTGTGCCATTGCCCATATTCGGGCTAGTGTGTGCCTGTGTAAAATTTAACACCGTAGGTTTATGCTCAAACTTAGTGAAATCTGGTCTGTGCTGAGGCTTAGGCCAGAAGTGTTGTTTTGTAAAACGTTGCAAATGGTGAACGTAAAACAGTTTTTCAAAGCCCAGTCCCTTTAAATTTAACTTGTAGGCAGTTAATTTATACAACTAGGTAGGCTACAGTCAAGCTTGATTTATTTCTGTGTTTAAATAAGTGACCGGTAGTCTTGAGTGCTCCAGTTTAATCCTTGCATGTTAAACAGGATTGTAATTAAATTTAATTAAATTTAATTTTGTAGGCTTATGCCAAAGACAGGTGTCGGTAGCAAACCACCTGTAACTGCTAAAGTTAGCAGTGAAAGTGAAACTGAAAATAATTCAGTAGTGAACGCAAGCGTTAATGAACTAGTTCTAATTTAAATCTAAATTTTGAATCTAGTGATAGTGAAGACGACGTCAACATGGGTTCGTCTAAAACCGCTGGTTTATTTTCGGAATTCGATTGCGAGTCTGACACATGGGAGAAATCTCCAGCCGAATTCGTTACTTTTTTTTAGCTAAAGAAATACCAGCAACCAAGCAAGTTAATTTTCTAATGGCATCTGTGGGCCAGAAAATGTTTGATAGAATTCTTAATATCCTCTCACCTGATTTGCCCGACTCATTAACATTTGATGAGCTCGTTAAAAAAGTTTTAGACGACATTGAGCCAGTGCCCTCAGTGGTATCTGAGCATGTTAAATTCTTTAGAAGATCGCAAAAATCAGATGAGAGTGTCGGGGAATATTTAGCTGCCTTAAAGCTAATGACGAAGTATTGTGACTTCGCAAAAATTAAAGACATTAACAGCGAAATGATTAGGGATCGCCTAATTGGGGGGATCCAATCAGAAGTCATTAAACGCGAGTTGTTGAAGCAGACTCTGGATTTAAAGGCTACAACTTCCTTAACTTTATCCTTAGAATCTGCTGAAACGGACCAAAGCGTTTTGAGAAGCCATTCTAAAGCTGTTAACTACGTAGCTAAAAAATCGGGCAAAACATCAAGTAGGCCTAAATCCACTAAGGATTTCATTTGCTATTGTTGCGGCAAAAATGGCCACGTGAAAACACGTTGTAAATATCGAGACTATACATATGGCCGTTGCCACACTGTCGGCCGTTTAAACGCCGTGTGCCGAAAAGTAAGTCATTCGAATAGAACTTTAAAATCACTCGACCACCCTAAAGCAAGTTCTAGCACAAATTTAAGGCTAGGCCGAACACAAAACAAAAGTATAGCTACAAAAAACGCGTCAACAAACTCGAACGCGATAGAGAAAGTTAGTGATAGTGAAGAAGCCCAGGACGTTGAAGCCGAAAATTCAGAGTCTGGTTCCGGGTCTGATAACGATTCAGATAACGACTATCTTGTACTGAAAAATAATACTCTTGGACTGAGTTAGGCTGCGGACCAGATTTCAATTCCCCTACAAACCAACAAAATAATAGTAGTAGTTAATTCTATGAAAATCCATAAATGGAAAATGCCAGTCTGCCTAAATGGTGTCAAGCTAGAAATGGAACTTGATTCCGGAGCAGATGCATCCATTATCCCTATTGAGTAGCATCAAAAATATTTTGCGGACTGTCCTTTAAAACTCAGTCCGTACTCGATACACTCATACACTGACGGAATTGAGAACACGATTTACACTGTAAGTCTGAAGGTTGAAGTTCAAGGTCAAATCGAACATTTGGATGCTTTAGTTTCAAAATTATATAAACCTGCATTAATGGGAAAGGATTGGCTTTCTATTTTTCGAGTTAATTTTCATCCTTTTTACGACCTACAAACAAAAATGAAACCTAAGAAAAGTGTTAAGAAAATTAAAACTGGCATTACGCCAGTTGACACTTCCGAAATAGTGAAGGGTTTCCCGGAGCTATTTTCTGAAGGCATGGGTAAGTTTAAGAATTTTACAGCCAAAATTCATTTAAAACCTGATGCCAAGCCTGTGTACAGTCGTGTAAGACCGGTTCCGTTAGCACTCAAAGAAAAGGTTAACCAAGAAATTCGTAGATTGGTTGGCCTTGGAATTCTAGAGCCTGTGGAAACTTCTCAGTGGTCTACGCCGATCGTCATAGTTCACAAAGCGGATGGTCAAATCCGAGTGATTGGTGATTATAAAACCACCGTGAACCCTCAACTCGAAGTCGACCACTATCCAGTTCCCACGGCCGCAGAATTATTCAGTCAATTAGCAGGCAGTGACACTTTTTCCCTTATCGATCTTAAGGATGCATTTCTGCAAATTGAACTCGACGAAGAGTCACAAGAAGCTTTTACAATAAATACACCCCTGGGTTTGTTTAGATGGCTGCCGTCCAAAGGCAAAAAGACGAATCTACCAAGACGAATCTGCACATTTTAGGCTTATACGACTAATGAAGCCATGCTCTATACAATGGTTAACCCGTATTTTGGCTATTTTCAATTTTACACCGAATTTTAGGGGTGGCAGAAAAACGTATCTGATGCTCATTTACTTAATTCTCCAGGCAGAAAGACGTATCTAGCATTTTCACCTTTGATGTCCGTTGCCAGAAAGACGAATGTCATATTCGTTTTTTTGCCATAAATCGTGCGTCATAAAAAGTTCACATTCGTCTTTCTTCCTTGAGCCAGTAAACATCAGAGGCGCTTCGGTCATTCAGATTCGTTAAGTCCAACGCACGTCGTGTGATTGACGAGAGTTAAATAAAACTAAAAATTGAATTTCCTTTTAAAAGGTAAGAGAAAACTCATTTTAATGTGAGTTGTAACCAGTTTGCCGAGTGATAGCCCTGAACTTCCTAACAAAAAGGCATGAAGTACTGGCACATTTTTTAAGGGATAACAACTTACTTTAAGATATAATATATTCCCACCACAATCCATGTTTTAGAATGACGCGAATATTTTTGTGTTATCTGATTATATTGCATACAACTTCCTATTTTACCCGATAATATTTATCCTTGTAACTTCATGAAGTATCACAAGATTTGGTATGCTATTTGTATTTACGAGACGTTAAGCAAGCAAACTTAAGGAAGGATATGGAAGGAACGGCACTGCAACACATTGCTTATTTCTACCACAATCCTATTAGTTAAATAAATACAGATGCAAACCTGTTTACGTTGCCTTTTGGACTTATGTCAGACTGCCTGAGCGGGGAATCAAAGGTCGTGGGTTCGATTCCCCGCTCAGGCAGTCTGACA
>JAHWFP010128695.1:0-24019 GCA_023313725.1 Lithobius niger | reverse complement strand
CCCCCCCCCCCCCCGTACTGTAAGAGAGTGGAATATTTTGGAGTAATCCATTGTCACTGCCTTCAGTATTGCTGAGAAGGGGCTCAGGAAAGATGCTATTTGCTCTCACTCTGGTTAATGTGTTCCTATAATGTTTTACGTTTTTCTTTGTTTTTTTTTCAATATACCTTACGGTTTTGATTTTTTTTTTTTACTTTGAGTGGCCCTCTTAACGCTTCTCTTGCGTTGGGCCAAATGGTAAATAAATAAATACCGATGACCAGGTCCGAGTCTGACCGGCGGCGGCGTAAGCTGCGTTTGAGGTTGGTTCAGGGTGACCCCTGAGTTGGCTGTTGGGAGGTCACGTGACGCGGTGGTGCACACCTCTACTCCAAACGAAATCTTCCTCAAGTCAACTCGATTGTTGCGCCGAACTGGCTTCCGGCGGTTGAAGATTTGTTACAAAGCAAGGCCCATACTAGCTGCGCTCTACTCCAGGCCCGTCAGCTTGCTTCTGTTTAGTGACAGACACGCCAGGAGTCGTCCAGTACCGTACGGCATGAGGATTGGTATCTGAAAAAAATTTATAATTTAAACTTTAAACACGTAAAGGTGATAAATCAAATTGCGAGATCTGGCGCATGTTGAGGGCTTTTCACGTATTCACTTAGTCTAGATACAAATTCCTTTGGGTTCTCAATCCGCACGGTACTGGACGACTCCTAGCATGTCTGTCACTAAACAGAAGCAAGCTGACGGGTCTGGAGTGAAGCGCAGCTACTATATCAGCGGGGCTCGTAAACAAAGTGGCCGACCCAAGACCAACTGAAATAGTGATACAGTAGCTGCTTTGAACGAGGAACACAGCTGCTATCTCTGTTGGTCTTGGATCGAAAGACATGATTTTTGCTATCCTGCTATTGTAGGATCCTGCTAATGTGATTAGTGTGTATTTTCGGCAAAATTATCGTTTAGCTATGCATAAGCCGGTACACAGTGGAGAAAAACCGTTTCAGTGCACGAAATGCGGTAAAACGTTTTTGCGGAAACCTGCTTTAGTAGAGCACGGTAGTGTACACACTGGGGAGAAACCATTTGAGTGTGGTACCTGTGGCCATACATTTAGACTAAAGTCCCATTTGAAGTTGCACATGTTTGTGCACTCTGAAGAAAAACCAGTTAAATGTGATCAGTGCAACTTCACGTGTCGGAATCCATCCGATTTAACCAGACACAAAATCAAACACGACGGAGCGAAGCCATTTAAGTGTCTCGAGTGTGGCCTGTCGTTTAAGTGTAACTCTTATTTAACATATCACAAGCTCGTACATACTGGTGAAAAAGAGTATAAATGTGAGCAGTGTGGCCTTTTTTTCAGTTTAAAATCTAGTCTAACAAGACACAGGGTGATACACAGTGGAAAAAAGCCGTATAAATGTGATAAATGTGGTAGGGCTTATGGGCAGAAATGTAATTTAAAACGGCACAAATGTATGAATAATACGGAGAAAAACCATGCAGGTGAAGATTCAACTGACGAAAAACCAGTATAGTTAGACACATGTTTCATGTACAGATTTTATTCTTTGACCGCAAAAAGTTTTCTGCGGACCCAGGAAGTTCATATTGTAGTAACCTGAGCCCGGCGTTGGTATTAGCCTTGATAATAATTTGTAGGCTGCATCTCTGCGTCAAGTGCCCCTTCTTTCGGCGAGCTACTGTGGACTGCAACTGCTTCCTGCTTGTATTGTGGAGGCATCTACGTTAGGCTACATGTACTGTTTTATTAGTAAAGTGTAGGGCTCTCGGGCAGAAACCTGCTTGTTGCCATCTAGGATTATTAGTTGTTTGGGAGGATGCTTCCTTCTCAGCGTTGGATGTATTAGTGGCATGTAAGGTGATTTCGCTCTCTACTATCGCCCTCATCAAAACGTCGGCACCGTGCAGCATAAAAAATGGCGGCAACGAAGCGATACTCTTCTGGCTCTCCTTGCTGGGATTTTGCAACTGCCACCTACGATTTCCAACGTTATCGGCTACGACCCAGTTTGCCGCGGATTACTAGAAAACAAAAACATAAGAAACGGTTGCCGCCGCACACTGAATTTAAACCTTAAACGAATATTTTGTCTTGAAAGAGGATCGAGCTCGTATAGGCCTGCAAAGCATAAGCCAAGATGGGCAGCTACGCTGGCTTCTGTGCAAAATCGATCCCGAACGGCCACAGCTCAGAGGCTCTCTATTGAGGTTTTTCAGTATCAACACCAATGGTTCTGTGTTTCATCGCCAGCGCATCCTCCGTAGTCTTGAATCAGGCACTGCAATCGCACCGCAAGCCTTCTAATGCGATTAGCACAGCCAAGGAAGCAGGCCATCTGTTAAATTGCATCCTCCCAAACAATTGATAATCCTAGTTGCCCTAATCCGTAAATTATATGTTTATGCTTTATTGTTCATGTGAGGACGATTTTTAAAGTTTGCATACTGTAAACCGGTTTGGTTTTCGTTAACTTTATATAAGACTACTGTACCGTAAGAAAAATGTGCAATGAAATTATTCCAGAAACCAAAATAATGTAACCCAGTTCGTATTCCTTACCTTATCCAAGTTCTGAAGTTTTTCAAGAAAGTAGTTCAGGTAATTGTGGTGTTCAGATAATTTGAGTTCTACTGTATAGACACATTATTGCTTACTTGTGGGTGCTGTGTGTCAGCTTTAACTAGGATCAAGACTTTAGCGAGTTCATTCCCAGTCATTGTTTTGTGTACCGGTCATGGTGTAAGGATGGGAAATGTGGTGAAACCAGTAGTGAGGAGGGCGTTGTCTTCAATTCTCATTGGCCGCATTCATCGGTGAAAGGAGGAGGAAGGAAGATGCGGAGCCGTCACTACGAAGACTTCTCCCAGAGGTCCGTTGACGTGGCGTGAGGACCGTGAATATCCCATACTCCTTACAGTTACCCAGGGTGAGATCACAAGAAGCAAACATCCGTAAAACACGGTTTATTCCTGGAGCAAGGAGTAAATGAATTGATTCTTAAGAGCTCATTTTACTTGATAATTTCAGCCAAAAATAACCAAGGTTAGTTAAGGGAGAATTTTTGACAGTTATACAGGGTGATTACAAAAGTAGAAAGTTTGAAGCGTTTATTAAATGTAAATGTAAAATGTACAACTTGTCAATAAATGGTTTTCACTGTCACGTTCTGCAACTTGTAAGTTTTAAGTTTTGTAGGGAACCAACTGCAGTCAGTAATTTACAAAGGAGTTCAAAACCATGTGTTGTAGATGTTTAATGTTTAACTGCGCACTCGCCTGCCTTGTGTATTTCATGGGGATTTGCCGAAATGAGGTATCGACAATGGACATTCGCCACTTTCATCAGACACAACCGGTCCGTGCGAACATTTACCCTTACTCAAATATCTGGTTTCACATTTCCGATGCCAGTTATATGCTAGTTGGTGGTGCTTTGCCGAAACGTATTCTAAGGTGTCGTTCCACAACAGTTACAGAGGATGTTTTGCTAAATTAAGCAGACAAAATTCCTGCTCTAGCATTTGCAGCAGTCTTGCAGAAATAGTCGTGTGACGGTCATGTGACGCGTATTCGAAAACTTGAAGATTTGCAAAACGTCACGGTGAAATCGTTTATCGATAATTTTTCTCATTTAATAAATGCTTCAAATTGTGTACTTCTTTTGTAATCACCCTGTATTTCGGAGTCTTTCCAAAATCTCCCGTCTGATTTGTCCACGAACTTATGCCAACATGTTGTTGTTGTAGGAAATTTGAAACACGCGCTGCTGCTGCGCGGTTGGTTGTTGTGGTGACGGTGGCCCCTCCTTGTTTTTCTAACTAGGTTTGGATCTCAGCAAGCTTTGCCATTCGGAGGAAAGGTCTTGCGTGAGCTTTGGGGTTACAGTCTTGCTTGTGTTCAGTGTGATAGAGCTTAGATGTTCATTAGCAGGATTTTGTAATTTTGAAATTGTTGGATGCAATATTTCAAGAGCTCTCAACGGGGTTCGAAGTAGATCTTTGATTTAAGAAGTAATTTACTTGCACTTCAGTTTATTTCGTGTTGTGTGTCAATTTTGTGGTATGCGACTCCACTCTGTCTTGTCTAGAAACAGCAGTTCGTGGACGTGTTCACAAATTCATCTTTTTGACTCCCCAATACACACTGCCTCACAGCTGGAACACGGGATGGTGTCCTCCCTTGGTCTGGGGAAGATTGGTGGAGGGGTTCGTCTTGGATTCACTGGTGTGTTTAGTTTGTTCGGCGGATTGTGTCAATACTGTTGATTGCGTCTCCATGTGGAAGGGTGGGCAGATGGGCAGGTTCGAGTGTTGTAACGGTGGGGTTTGTCCGGAGCAGGGTTGGAAAGCGGGATTTCGTCAGCAGATATCCTTAACTGATTGGTTTAGGGGTTGAGCTTCGTCAGTGCATACTGTGATCTGGTTTTGTACCTGCGCTGAGAGTTTGGATGTTCGTGCTGGAAATTGGCTGGTGTACCCGAGTCGGTTGCTGTACTCAAGGTGGGAGCTGCTCTCTCTACTGGTTTTGGGTCATTGATCTTGGTAGTGGACTAGGCAGCTGTTCCTGCAGAGGCTGGGTTTGAGCTGGAAGGTGTACAACAGTCTTTGGTGTAGGTCAAGAGTAACATTTTTTACTAGTCACCACTGAATGGTTTGCGATATTTGATTAGTCGCCGGTTGCGTGTTAGGCCAAATTTATCGCCATGTTTATGTACGGTATTATTATACAGGGTGATCCAACTAAAGTGTTACGAGCCGATATCCTGAAAATGGCTAATGAGAGAATAATAATGATAGAAATGCAATGATGGGTGTGATGGGGGACGTTTACATGAGAAAAAAGGAATTACCTTGAATTGATGTTTCAAGTTCATTCTTGTGCTATCGTCCAAACGAGATACGATACGGCAAAAATGTAAATTAGAAAGTTGGACGCAAGGAGATAATATGACCAACAAAAAAAAAAAAAAACAGATTCAAAATCGGATAATAAATAAAATAGTTATGATGATGTTAAAAGGTTAATTCTGAACATGCTAGCTGTACTGCAGTGAAGCAAACTTCTCGGCAGTTGGCTTCACTGCAGTGCAACCAGCATGTTCAGAGTTAGCTTTCAAACATCTTCATAACTATTGTGATTTCTCATACTTTTCGTGGTCCTAATAGGGGTGTACTGTGAAGGGCCAGGGAAAACAGTCATGGAGAGGAGGGCTTCATAGGCAGATTGCAAGTGGGTTTTTTTTCCTATTGTACCAACAAACCACTCCAGAACGTAAGTAACATATTTCATTTGTAAAACGGCGTAAAACGATGCAATGTACGACTAGTAAAATAGTGCAGCAGTGGTATGTAACTTATGAAATAGCACTGAAACCAAAAATCAATGTTTAAGTTGGACCGATGTGTCCTCTCTGCTTAGACCGTAGTGGAAATCTTCCGTTTCCGAGATGGTCATTGCGCCCCTGGTAACCAGTAAAACTACCAAGTTTCAAACATTTGCTTAATGTTAAACTTTAGTTCATGAAGGCTTTAAAATTTTGAGTAATTTTTATTTTTTTTTTGCTTTTGAAAGCTGATAAGCATCTGATAACGCAAGTATTCTGCACCCTGTTTGTTTTGAAACTAATAACATTATTTAATTGGAATCGCTTATAATTTTTTTTTTACTTTACTCTGGTGATATACTACACTACACTGAAAGTTGGTAGTTGGTTGGTTGTCTAGGCTTTTCCTACTTTGCGTTTTATTGCAAGTGTTAAGTCTTTGGTTTTATTACACCCCTCTATGATATGTAAAGTTCCGCAGTTGAGAGAAAATTTTCAATTTTTATGAGTAAAGAGTTACTGTGAGAACTACAGTTGGTCAGCTACACCCTCGGTTTACCATCATCGGTCAATATGGCTGAAATAACTCACATGAATGAGGTGCACCACTCGTTAACCAACATTAACAACATAGAAAATGATCAGAAGTACTCGTTAGTGGGTTCGAAGTCATACACAAAAATAATGCTCGAAAACAAATTATCAGTGAAAAAACCTAGATTCTGAAAGTAGAAAATTAAGGATTCATTTAGTAATAATATTGGTTAAAAACTATTGGTTATCGATTTTTAACCCATGGCAGCGATGATTTGGCCAGTGAGACATGCAAATTCGCTCCGAGATGGATTTGCATGTCGAAATCATTGCAGCCGTGCGTTAAAAAACGATAACCAATCGGTTATAACCTATAACTGATTTATATCACTGTTGGGATGTCCAGCTAACTCGCATTTCATTAAAATGTTTGTGTTTGTGTTTTGTGAAAATTGCTTCAAGAAAACTGACCAATCAGTATCTCGATATGAATGAAGGTCATACCATTTTAGTTTGTGGAAGGGGAAGTGTGTGGTAGACGGACGAGTTCTTTCGCTCAAACTTTGTGGAGGGAGGGGGGAGGAGGGGAGTTAGACAGTTTAAGCGTTAGTTTTTGCTGGGTTTACGCTGAAAGCTCGCTCGCATTTATCGAAGTGTTTATCGTGTTTGGAGTGAATAAGTTGGTATGTGACACAGCAGGGATAACGTGACATTGCTGGGACTGTCTGGAAAGGTATGCAATTCATTTTGTGCGTTTGTAGTTTGAGAATTGTTAAAAAAAATACGGTAATAGGGTATTGGTATGAAAGAAGGTCATTCCATTTTAGTTTGTGGAGGGAGGGGGTGGAAGAGTTAACGCTGAGTGAATAAGCTTAGGTATGAGCCAGACATGTGAGAGTTTGCAGGGAGGATTTCATTCCTTTCGTTTGTACGTTTTTATTGCGTTACGTTTTTTTTTTGCACGCTGTATTTGGTTGTTGGTGTGGGCGTTCCCGGTCGCGTGATCTGGAAGTGTCAAAAGTGTGGGTTATCGGCAAAAGTGTGGGGTAACTTGATAACCCACACTTTTTGCGATGACGCACACTTCCGGTGTTGGTTAACGGGATTTAACCTATGGAAATTTAGCGTGGCGTTGAGCTGGCGTGACGTCACAGCCGTGGTATAAAGTGAAATACAGAAGCAGAAAAAAAAGGCCTACAAGTAACAAAAAAAAAATAATAATTAAAAGTAGTGAAACAAGATACGTTTGTGTGCATGTCTTTATTTAACACCTCATTCACAAACAATGGGATGGTTTAATGCACAAGTCGGAACAGTGCGGTCTTGAATTTTGAAAAGGCAATTTCTTTCTGTAAAGTAAAAAAACATGAAAGATAAGTGCACCAAATTATAAAACATGATCAGAAAATATTGCTATTTTCCTCCATTGTTTCATGGAAGCTAGCCTTTGAAAAATGGTAGTTTTAAGCTTTAATTCTTTGCTAATCAGGTTTTAAAATCTGATTCACGAGAATATTTTTGAAATATAATTGCCTAACAAGAAATAAACGACGATGAGATTCCGTTCAGAATTATTGAAACGTATGTCTTGCAGAAAAATGGTACATAAGTGAAAGTTGTGACTAATGCAGGCTTTACCCCTTAGCCTGATGCTGTTATTTGAATGGCAATGTTTTGGCCCACCACTTGTCACTTATAGAGCAGCGGAAGTGACGTCATATTGGCTACGAGACACCATTTGGAGGTAATAGCTACAAGGTGCACTATATTAAAATGTAACGGAAAACAACGGCACTTCTAGTCAAGACAGTGCTTTGAGAGCCGATTTCTTAGGCTTAAAAGAACGTTGTTTTCTCCAACTACAAAATCGTGCGTTATAGGCTTAAGAAGTGCAGTCTAATAGCATTGCCTTCAGTAAGACGACCTTCTTTTCGCCCTCCAGTGCTCCTTGCAGATAACCCAGTTACTGGCTCCACCATAGAGTTATACACAATAATACTACGTCGTGTCACTGCCCTATTGACCTATAAAGTTTATAAAATAGTAAGAGAGTCCATTAGTTTATTGGCCCAGGTCCAATATGAAAAACGGCTGCCAGTCAGCAGTGTCTAGCCAGTTTTTGAAAAGGTTCACATCGTTCGCAGACATGATGTTTTCTGGCATCTTTTCCAAGCCATTCACCGCACGATGTGTGGAGAAATAGCCGATACGTTTAAGACGTACCACACATTCTGTGAAAATAGTGATTAAATAAACATATCTTAAATCGCTGTAAACGATACAAAGAACAGAGGAAAACGAGCCAAACAGCGAAAATCGTACACTAGAAATAACGCGGTACCACCTTTACACTCTTACGTTTCTTCGGAGTGGTATGACCTGGATTCGAACTGGCAACCCATTCTTCCACAGATCACTGATATAACGCCTTTATTGATATGGCCACTCCTCTACTGGCATAAAGGTGACTCACTGAACCCGTTATTAAGGTTACAGCAGTGACCAGGGCTGCATTCGACCGAGAATGCTTGCGGCCATAGGCACTGAAGAACGAAACGTTTGTTTCGTTTCACTATTAAGTTCCCATGTGTTAACCCTGTCACATAGTTGGTCTAAGTCTTGTTCGATTATTGTGTGTGCCTGTTGGCCAACAACAGAGCAAATCAACGTCAGGTCATCAGCTAATTTAGATTGCTTGTTGCACTTTTTGCTTTGAGGCATGACAGCTACAAAAAGGAGAACAGCAGAGGAGAGAGTGCCAATCCTTGTCACAACACTCGAAACAGGTGCCAGATGAAAGTCTCATCTTCCATCCGAACTTGCAATTGACAGTCCTTAATGCGTCGATTAGACATACCCAAACGCTGAAGTTTGACAAAAAGATGCTCGTGATCGACTAACGTTGTCAAAAGTTTTCTCGAAATCGATGTAAATTATATCAAGCGGTGTACTTTTGTCATGGTGAGAACGATACCTTTGGCTGGTGTTTTTCCACTTTTCACTGTCCAAGTGGGATTGCTGTGCACCCAACACAAACCTTTCAAGAACTTTGGGAACAACTGGTGTAACACTGATTGGCCTATAATTTTACAGAATGGTACATTCGCCTTTTTAAAAAAATTGGGAGTAAATTGCACTTTTCCATTGCTGTAGAAGGCATGCCTCTTGTAGAGATTTGTTACGAGAAGTACCAGAGGTTTGCTTAAAATATCTGCACAGTTTTTAAGCATGATGGCAGGGAAGTTGTCGTTACTAGGTGCCGCAGTTTCAACCAGTGAAGCAGCTTTCATGGCTTCCACAGAAAACAGCAACATTTTTTGTCTTGCCAATGACTTATTCTGCAAGAACATCACTATGGGTGTAACTTCCACTTTCTATGAACAACTAAGAAGTTGGCTGTTCTTGCAGCAATCTGGGATGTAGACCCCTCGTCATCTTTGACTCGAGTTACTTCAGATCTAACTTTGCGACGGTGACTAATTTCCCTGTAGAATATTTTGGGATTTGTTTTACACAGAAGCAAGATATTTTTATCCCTCTCTATTTTCACTTGACCGACTTTTGCTGCTCATGCATTCCATTTCTGCTTATACACCGAGTTTTCTTCAGTTTGTTCTAGCATGAACTTGTCCATGGACCTTTCTTCCCTTGCAGTTTTTTGAGATCTTGGTGATAGGATCTTCTTTTTTCTTCTTCTTTGCATGCTGGTGTTTAACCGTTGGTGTTTGTGTATTCCGAACAAATAACAACTAAATCTTCAAAATTCTGATACATGCCAAATTTCAAAGCCAGGAGGAGAGAGACCTTGTCATAACCAGAGAACAAAGACTTTATATATATTGGTCCCTGAAGCCAGACAGGTAGCTGTTGCTTCAGAAATGGCAACAGAAGAACGCAAAAAGTTAGGAAACTTACAGCAGCCACTGAAAGAGAGACGGAAAGCCCACTTGGTCTAGTGCTCAGAGAAGGAAAGACCGTGTGCTAAGCAACACTAGAAACACACGCAACGAAAAGCCAAACAAACAATGGAGAAATTATAACACGAGCCTTCTACAGGCTTAAAGTTCTTTTATGAAGCAAATTTCCACGACCTCACAATTTCCACGACCTCACAATAGCTACAGACGTTCACAAACCAGCTATCATGCAGCAACCTTTCTAAATGAAGGTGTGGTGAATTGTGAGTTTGCAATTGAAGGTTTTTTGATGTTCAGAAAATACAGGGTGGACAGGGAAGGTGGTGGTGTCCTCTTCAATGCGAAATCTGAGTCACATCCACTTGTCGATATCAAGCCAACAGATGTATCCGAGGAATCTATTCTCATCACTGTCCGCCTGTCTACAAAATCTTTGCACGTTGGTTGCTTATAATGCAATCACAACTGAGACCAACGCTTGGTTAGTCAACCTGCTACACTGTGTTGATATCACAAGATTCTGTTTTACTCATGGGGAATTTAACTGCGCACAGTTGGACTAGATCGCTTGCATCCCTGGCCCTAACTAAGTGTTTGCATGTTGAAAATGATATAATGACAGCATTACAAGATGACTTTCTCACGCAAGTTTTCTCAAAGCCCACTCGCACGACACCTGAATGTTACAGACAGCACACAAACTTGGCACATCATCAACCACTTGGTAAAAGCAGCGTGTCTCGGTAACTTCCACTACAGTGTTAAATCAGGAGCGGCTACAGTGGTGTACAAATTTGTTACCAGGGGTCGCCACCTGCACGAGAGGATGAGAGGTGTGCGTCACGTTCTCAATGTTAATTTTCGGTCCTTTGTTTTTAAACAATAAGTGTTTAACATGGAAACAATACCAAAGTAATAATAAAAAAACTAAACAAACACATAATCAGTTGTTCTTAAGTTGCTCTAACCAACAATAAAATAGAGCGTTGCTTTCGTAGCACACGTCTGCCTCGCGTGCTAAGTTCAGTTTCGATTTTAGACAACTTGGCGCAGGCGCAGTATTGTTGCTCCTTCTGGCGTTAGAATTTCGTACTAAAATAAACGCTTCTAACATAGACCAGCCACACACGCTCCTAGTTTTCTATAGGCTCCTGGTAAAAGTGACCACTGTGCCCTTACTTGGACTATGAAAACATTGGGAATTGTGGGTCCTAGACGACAGCTAAAAGAAATTACAAGTGGGCGAACTTCAAAGAGATTAGCCAAGACCTTAGCAAAAATTATCTAGTCGATTTTTTCAGTGGTTGAGACACAGTTTTTTGAAAAGTCAGCACCAAACACGTCACATTTAAACGGCGTCTTACCAAAATGATTATGACAATGTACATTCAAACTTATTCTTCGTACAAATGTGGCACCACAAAATTAGCATTCGGTCGGCTTATCTTCAGTATGATTTCATTTATGATCACTCGATCTTTTTTTCGTGAAAATTCAGAATCAAGCATACACATTTATTTGGTGTCTACAAAACTGTGGTAATACAGTGTCACACCCTTTCCACTTAAATGGCTTCTCTCCACGTTGAAAACGATCTGCTGCCTTAAAAAGTTTCACAAACAGTAATATAAGTGAATGAAAGCTGGTTGGGTTCCCGTAAAAGACAAGATGGCTGATCCCAACTTGAGAGCCAGCAATCGGGCCGAATCAGCAATTTTAAACGTACCAGAGGTGAAACCAACCCCAAAACACACTGGAAACACAGTCCTGCAGTGTTCATGGTCTTCATTTAACAACAGAAAGAGATCAAGACAGCCAAAAACAGTCGAGACAACCAAAAATAGAAGAGCCAAGCGAAGAGCCCTATACTATTTTTGTTTCTCATCCGTATATTTTCTATTCTACATTTTTTTAATGAAATGTGTTGATGAAACATATGTCCTCACGTTATCAATTTACAGATTTTCGAATTTTCCTAAGGACTCCTTCACACATTGTCACTGAGTAACACTTCTTTTGGTTGACCTTCATTCAGCCCATTTGGTTGACTTGGATATTTTCCAACGTGGACTCAGAAAATGAGGAATTACGTTTATGCAATAGCCTAAACTAAACCATGCGCAATGGCTGTTTGCCGTTACATCACCATTAGTTAGCCAATGACGAACGAGAACAACGGCTGTTTGACCGTCTGATTGGACTAGCCCAGTCACGTGATATGCACGTAACAGCAAACAGCCATGGCGCGTGGTATAAGTAAGAAGTTATACCGAAATAAACAAAGTAAAAAGGCACCTGAAAAAATCAAAACTGGAATATTGCGGTGTAAATCCAATTTGTAACCACTGACAGTTTCCCATATAGATGGAATGCTGTTAAACTTTTGTTTTCTTTCTGGTTTAAAACGTTTGGTAAGGTTTAAAATTGAGCAGGCATGGCTATACTACCATTTAGGTTGTTGCAACATGGCTTACAGATGAACGGAAAATAACTTTAACAGAATAAGTTTCGATTTTATGCTCATATTTTGAACACATGTACTTACGTCACAGTTTGCATCACACTGACGAAGCGATTTATTCACACTTCATTCCAAATGGTAAGCACATTCTGGAAATTAAAAATCATTCGTCATTAGTACGTGGATGTGCAGAAATATACCAAAACAGATAATACAAAACCAAAATATTAGGCTGTACATTTTAGGGTTCCAAATCCCTGAAGTTTAGACTATATCGTTGTAATTACAGCAGACTCTTGATATACGAACCTCCGATACGGAAATTCTTCCCACTGAAAACAATTTTTTAACTTTATTAGTCAGCAACTGCTGTTCACTTGGTGGAAATCTCTCTACGAAGAACCCTCTGTAGGAAGAACAGCTCTCTAAACATTTCGCTTTTCAGTTCACTAAAAACCACCTTAATACGGAACTTTCACTGATGATGTAAAATAAGATGATGTAAAATGCAAACTCGAACCACAACCCAACAATTTAAAAGTTTTTCGCCGAGCTGTATAAAACTAGTTACCATAAATTACATTTTGTAGTACGGTTAATCACTGTCCCTCATGATACAATTAAATTAAAGTTCGAATTATTTTCATGCCTGTGTATATCGTTTTTGGATCGTATCTCTGGACAAAGTATTTTTGGCAGAGCTTCACTCACGGTTTGCTACAAAGAGGCCTTTTGGTATGATGAAGTACCTGTATAAAAACATTTTTGGCGCACTGTTGTTCGTTGTTCGTTGTAAAGAGAAAATAACGGATAAATTTTCAGTTTTAATAAAGACAGCACTGAAAATACACTGTTTGCCTGATGTATGTACGATGGTATACGTACAGTCCCACCTGATGTCTGTTAATATACGTTTTTTTAAGCATACAATTGTATTTGAAAACGAAGTGTCAGCTCCCAGTAATTTTTGTGAACCTAGCTAAACTCGTTTACCCATTTCACAACTTATTTTCAAGACGTCGAAATGTTTAAGGCATATCATTTGTCATTTTATATTGTCTCAGTTATTCTTGTCTCCAGATATACTTTAAGATAATTTCAGAAAATAGGATGCTATTATTTATAAAAAAAACATGATGAAAATACTCTATTCTGTACGTGGCGTATCTTGAGTCTAGCAAGTATCTTTTGAACGGCTTCTTTTTCCTGGAATGGGCAGCTTTAATCGGCGGCCGCCATTGTTTTTGTAACCAACTTGGATATCAACAAGGCACTCTGCTATCAAAAACATACAATCGATTATCTGTGGTCTTTCTGCGGAGAACTCAAGAAAGGTCGCGGACATAATATATTGTTGCATTGAATTATCATAATCAAACAATTATGGGAAAAGTGTAGCTGGAAAATATTTGGTGACAGGAGTACAAAAGAAAGGGCAACAACACCGAATTTTTCTTCCATGTATTTATTACCTTTGGGTCACCAACACAAAATCTAGACACGGAAGGAGCTGTGGAAATAAGTTACGTACGTTCGACACAACATTATCATTACTGCATCACCACAAGATGCTTTTATAGGCACCGTTTTTGTGGAGTCGTCACTTGTGTGCTCCACAATGGCAGCCATCAATTTCATGTCTATATGTTAACCCTACCAAGATAACCCTTTAACCACTAAATAGGCTGTTCCATAATTGTATATAATTTTGTGTATCACATGACTTCTCTGTATTTAAGGAGCAGTAAACAGGAAGTTCGCTGTCTTATCAGCTGTAGCCTACACTCTGGTAGTCCGTGTGTTTATTACCATTGGTGCCCACGCTGGGCTAAGGTGTGTCCCCGCCTAGGACATCACAGTTGGCGACGAGTCCGGTACCTTTGGTAATCTTTAAAAACTTAAGCTTAAACTGATAGGTCTTCAACCACATCTTTGCTCCATATTTGTGGTAAGTTGCAAATTTTTTTCATTTTGGAAATGAAAATTAGTGCTCTGAATTCCTATCAGAGTTTAAACTTTTTCAAACAGTGTTATTTTGACGTGGTAGTGCTGTGTGGTACGAAATGATAATAGTTAAATTTAGTACCTTAACAACTATAACCGAAGTGGGCAATTGGATTTATTATGGTTAATTTTACCTTGGCAGTGTTCTAGAGCGACGCACTGGCGTGTCCGCACAGGCAGTACTATAAACCTGAAGGTTCGAAAAATGCGCTGCTAAATTAACCCTTGTAAATTCGATTGTGCCATTGCCCATATTCGGGCTAGTGTGTGCCGGTGTAAAATTTAACACCGTAGGTTTATGCTCAAACTTAGTTAAATCTGGTCTGTGCTGAGGCTTAGGCCAGAAGTGTTGTTTTGTAAAACGTTGCAAATGGTGAACGTAAAACATTTTTTCAAAGCCTAGTCCCTTTAAATTTAACTTGTAGGCAGTTAATTTATACAACTAGGTAGGCTACAGTCAAGCTTGATTTATTTCTGTGTTTAAATAAGTGACCGGTAGTCTTGAGTGCTCCAGTTTAATCCTTGCATGTTAAACCGGATGGTTATTAAATTTAATTAAATTTAATTTTGTAGGCTTATGCCAAAGACAGGTGTCGGTAGCAAACCACCTGTAACTGCTAAAATTAGCAGTGGAAGTGAAACTGAAAATAATTCAGTAGTGAACGCAAGCGTTAATGAAACTAGTTCTAATTTAAATCTAAATTTTGAATCTAGTGATAGTGAAGACGACGTCAACATGGGTTCGTCTAAAACCGCTGGTTTATTTTCGGAATTCGATTGCGAGTCTGACACATGGGAGAAATACTCCAGCCGAATTCGTTACTTTTTTTTAGCTAAAGAAATACCAGCAACCAAGCAAGTTAATTTTCTAATGGCATCTGTGGGCCAGAAAATGTTTGATAGAATTCTTAATATCCTCTCACCTGATTTGCCCGACTCATTAACATTTGATGAGCTCGTTAAAAAAGTTTTAGACGACATTGAGCCAGTGCCCACAGTGGTATCTGAGCGTGTTAAATTCTTTAGAAGATCGCAAAAATCAGATGAGAGTATCGGGGAATATTTAGCTGCCTTAAAGCTAATGACGAAGTATTGTGACTTCGCAAAAATTAAGGACATTAACAGCGAAATGATTAGGGATCGCCTAATTGGGGGGATCCAATCTGAAGTCATTCAACGCGAGTTGTTGAAGCAGACTCTGGATTTAAAGGCTACAACATCCTTAGCTTTATCCTTAGAATCTGCTGAAACAGACCAAAGCGTTTTGAGAAGCCATTCTAGAGCTGTTAACTACGTAGCTAAAAAATCGGGCAAAACATCAAGTAGGCCTAAATCCACTAAGGATTTCATTTGCTATTGTTGCGGCAAAAATGGCCACGTGAAAATATCGAGACTATACTTGTGGCCGTTGCCACACTGTCGGCCATTTAAAAGCCATGTGCCGAAAAGCTAGTCATTCGAATAGAACTTTAAAATCACTCGACCACCCTAAAGCAAGTTCTAGCACAAATTTTAAGGCTAGGCCGAACACAAAACAAAAGTATAGCTACAAAAAACGCGTCAACAAACTCGAACGCGATAGCGAAAGTGAAGAAGACCAGGATGTTGAAGCCGAAAATTCAGAGTCTGGTTCCGGGTCTGATAACGATTCAGACAACGACTATCTTGTACTGAAAAATAATACTCTTGGACTGAGTCAGGCTGCGGACCAGATTTCAATTCCCCTACAAACCAACAAAATAATAGTAGTAGTTAATTCTATGAAAATCCATAAATGGAAAATGCCAGTCTGCCTAAATGGTGTCAAGCTAGAAATGGAACTTGATTCGGGGGCAGATGCATCCATTATCCCTATTGAGTGGCATCAAAAATATTTTACGGACTGTCCTTTAAAACTCAGTCCGTACTTGATACACTCATACACTGACGGAATTGAGAACACGATTTACACTGTAAGTCTGAAGGTTGAAGTTCAAGGTCAAATCGAACATTTGGATGCTTTAGTTTCAAAATTATATAAACCTGCATTAATGGGAAAGGATTGGCTTTCTATTTTTCGAGTTAATTTCCATCCTTTTTACGACCTACAAACGAAAGTGAAACCTAAGAAAAGTGTTAAGAAAATTAAAACTAGCATTACGCCAGTTGACACTTCCGAAATAGTGAAGGGTTTCCCGGAGCTATTTTCTGAAGGCATGGGTAAGTTTAAGAATTTTAAAGCCAAAATTCATTTAAAACCTGATGCCAAGCCTGTGTACAGTCGTGTAAGACCGGTTCCGTTAGCACTCAAAGAAAAGGTTAACCAAGAAATTCGTAGATTGGTTGGCCTTGGAATTCTAGAGCCTGTGGAAACTTCTCAGTGGTCTACGCCGATCGTCATAGTTCACAAAGCGGATGGTCAAATCCGAGTGATTGGTGATTATAAAACCACCGTGAACCCTCCACTCGAAGTCGACCACTATCCAGTTCCCACGGCCGCAGAATTATTCAGTGAATTAGCAGGCAGTGACACTTTTTCCCTTATCGATCTTAAGGATGCATTTCTGCAAATTGAACTCGACAAAGAGTCACAAGAAGCTTTGACAATAAATACACCCCTGGGTTTGTTTAGATGGCTTCGCGTACCCCTGGGCCTGGCGTCCAGTCATTACCATTGGTGCCCACGCTGGGCTAAGGTGTGTCCCCGCCTAGGACATCACAGTTTTTATCTTGGAACGTGCTAAAATTACAGGCCACAGATGGTGCTACTAGTTCGAAATACACAGCCCGACTTAGGTATTACACCGTCAATGTAGCTGCCTCAGTCGGCTGTGGAGTTCGGACCAGTAGTGCCATCTGTTAGCAATAATGTTGGCATGTTGAAAGCTAAAAACGGGGCCTACGGAAGCGTCTTGTGGTAATACATCTATGAAATTGTTGTATCACGTGTGTGTAACATGTCCCCACTGCTCCTTTTCTGTCAAATTGTTGGGTAGATGACCAAAGGCAATACATGCAACTAAAAATAGGTGCAATTGACCTTCAACATTAACCCTTGACCTCCAACACGTACTTGATACGAATATACGGTAAAACTTAGGTAACGAACGTGGAACAAGATCTAGTGTTTAATATGGAGCTTTTTGACACGTCCTTGTATGTATGTACACGGAAATCAACGGATCAATACAATCAAAACAGTAGACAGTTAGCAACTCGCACAGACGGAACATTTGTTTTAACCTGAAAATTTTTAGTCAAGGCGGGAATCAGTTCCAGAGAAATGTTTCTGAACGAAAGAATGAAAGCACGCATTCCGAGATTTCCCATAAAAAGGCAAAATTAAAGCCAAACATCCACAGCAAAAACACTTGCAGCAAAACCGAAGCCTCTTCATGCAGGTTAGATATGTACTTATTGACCTCATGGTGTTCCTGCAAGGTGGTTCCTGTAAATGCTTGGTTTTAACCCTTGTAAATTGGTCGACGTAGGGTTGAAGACGACGGTTTTAGGTGGTTTGGAGATGACGGCAATAACCAATGGACGATGCCCGCCCAATAAGCGCGAGGTGTTCGTGAATCCCTCACATAGCATGTGTTGCATGTTTTTTGACCGTCTTATGAGCCGTTGCCATATTATGCAAACACATTGCACATGGCAACAATTTTGTTAAAAAACATAATACTATTAAGGAAAAAAGTTGCCTAATGTATTTTTATGGTACTTTGAATTAGGCTTTTCTTTTTCTTTTTAATTAAATGACAAGAGGCATCGGTCACACCATGTGACAGCGTGTAGGTACTTATTTATTAAAATTATTATGCTGGATACCGTAAATGATTTTTTTGCTAGGCCGTACACAACATGTTGTGGTTGGTCTAGCTGCTTTAGGTCGACCTTGGACCGCTTTTATTTTTATTAGGCCAATATTTCGGTAACTAGTGTTGCTATTTATTGTGAAGGCCTAAATTGTTTTGTTTTTTTTTATTTGCAGATGATATGAAAGTCCGTAGTGAGGTGTACTCTGCACTTGTACGTACTAATCTTCAAAACAGTGTAGTGAAACTCAACCAACTGTTCCTTAGAGTTAAAGGAGCCATTTTAGAACGCCATTTCTACACTTTTAAGGATTTGGAAGTGTGGTTTTCGTCGGATATGAATTTCAAACCACTGTATTCATGTCGAATTTGCAAATCAAGAAGTTGCCCTCATTGGGCGCTGTTTGGTTTCTCGTGCCAAATCAACCATTGTTAGTACGTTTAAGACTTACGTTGTCTTATTTTCGAGTATGCAAGGCCAGTTTGGTCGCCATATCTCTTAGGGGGCATTGGTCGTATTGAGTCAGTTCAGAGGAGATACACAAAATCTTTGGATGGCTTGTATCAACTGCCGTACCTAAAATTATCGTCAGACTTAAACTTGGACTGTTTTGAATTGTGGCTGCTAAAGGCAGGGCTAGCCTTTACTTATCAAATTGTGATGCAGGATGGTTTAGATTTTGATAAATCAGAGTTTTTCACTCAGGTGATGATGCCCACACTTGAGGTCATTCACTTGAACTGTTTACTGTAAATTAAGTGTGCCTAGATTTTGCCAATATTTCTTCACACGCTTACCTGATTTCTTTATCAAGGCGTACCTGATTTTCAACAATTTTAAATGAATGGCCTTGAGTGTATGCATTATCGCATAAGCAGGTTGTTGCGGTTTGGAACAGTTTGCCACATGTTGTAGTTTTGCACCATATCTTACCAGCTTTAAGAGGAAATTGTAGAACTGCTCACTAGGGATTTTCCTTATAGATTTTAACATTAGGCCTGGTGTTAGTGACCAGTCCTTCAAGTGTTCTACTCACCCTTTACGCTGAGTGGGCTTTTTATTTATTTAATTTTACTATTTCCTGTAATGGGGACTCCGTCCAATACATGAAAAGCACAAAGCAAACACTGTATTGGGATGAATTGAATTGCAGGCCGTATGCGATTGGGTGCGAATGTTGCCTCTCACTAGCAGCCAACCCCGCAAACACATGAAGAATACAATGCCACTATGTTCTTTATGTGTTTGCGGGGTCGTCCGCTAGTCAGAGGCAACATTCACACCCAAGTGTGTTAATGTCCTGAAGATGGCACCCATGAGAATAGTTCATAAATATTGAGAATTTTAACGAAGAAGCAGTCGAATGCTGTTATGTGGTGTCGACCCTAGCAGTTTGTTTATATCGGATCTATTAATGATGGCCTACAACACACAAAATAATGGCACATTCACAATGTTTCAACGGCTTTGCTCCGCATTATTAGCAAGTGAAACGTTTAGAGGTAAAATTAAAAATAAAATCTGCATTGCGTCGTCATTGCACTGCATTAGGAGGGTGGGTTAATGTAGCGAATTTGAGGCGGGGGAGGGTAGGAGAGGCGGGCTCAGATTTGTAGTGCGTAAAAATTATTAAGCTAAATACATATGCTCAAGCGAAATAAAAAAAACGAGCTTTAAGTGAATTAAGCTTATCAACTAGAAAAATCCAATTACAAATTTAGTTTTCATTAAATCGATTGTTTAACGCTATTTTTTTTATTCGTTTAAAGCATAAGAAATGTGTTTTTTTTTTTAGTCCGTTTTGCACGCCTGAAAACACCGACTCGGTGGAGCGACTGCACCTCCCGCTAACTCCAATCGGTCAGGGCTTGATGTATGTTCAGCATGTGCAAAATGTGACAAGGTGTCTGTTCACGATGACACCTTGCCCTGCTGGCGCGTAGAAAATGAGGGCAGGTTAAAACCCAGTTAAGCAAACATGTGTGTTGTTCTACGTAAGTATTTAAAATTCCGCAGGAACGAATAGTAATGAACTGATTCGATACTGGCTACTTGATATTCAATATTAACTTGATATACTTGATATTATCTGATTCAATATTCTATCTAGCATTTGACGAGTCAAACGGTTATCTTGGATTGTGATGAGTGTATTGAATAGACAAATCCAACCGGCACCAGAGCATCCTAACCTGCAAACAGATATAACCGATTTGCCTACTCAATACCTTACATGAAAACTAACTTTTTTATAAATCCTAACAGGCTTAGGTGGGAGGTGGACGCATTTTTTGTCTAAGCTGTATTCTGTTCCCACGACATGCTTGGTCAGAATCATTTTACAGGGTAGTCCACAAAAAAACTGACGACCCAACATTTTCTCATTCCAACTTTTCTAGTTAGCACCCCCCAGAATCAGGAGAGGACTGAAATCTCCCGTTTCATTTAGATGTAATTTCTGGCCTCGCGTGGTTCTGAAGGGTGCTAACTAGAAAAGTTGGACTAGAAAATGTTGAATCGTCAGTTTTTTGTGGACCACCCTGTATTGTCCTAGTTTTGATTAGTCGCACGCACATATGTTCAGAATATCGACTCAAATACGAATTGGTAAAGAAGACGAAATACATGAGGGTCAGAGAATCATCTAACAACTTCCTTTGTGTACACGCCAGGCATAGCCATGTGCCTTCAAGCGTTTGCAAGGATATAGGCAAATTGCTTCGGAATTTCAAACAACTGATGATACCGCTTTGCTTTTCATGGGATGGCTTGAATAATAGGCAATGAACGGGGTCGACAAAACCAACAAGAGCCAACGGTTAACAAAACCCACAGTTTACAAGACCCGCAGACAAAATGCTTCAGAGGGTCACGAATTGTCCAGCCACACAAACGAATGGACAACTTATGCGCCAATGAAGCATTTTCCTGTGGTGTCTAGAGTGGTTGGTCAAGCGTTTCCCTGATCATGGACGCTTATTTTCCGACTGCCTGAAATTCAAATGGCACCATGACAAACTATTGGGGGCCGTACAACGTGCATCAGCCATTCTTCTTCGACATTTGCTAACAACTCAATATGTTACCAAGCGTTGAGAAGAGTTACGACGAATTGTTTCCAAATTCCAAACAACCACACGCAATCGCCTTCATTTGGGGGGGGGGGGGGTGCCATATGAACGAAAGTGCCGTGTATTGGAGGTCAACAAGAGTATTAGATGTGCAGGGATGAAGTGAAACGTATAGAGTATCGAAAATGTGTAAACTTTTACCTCTACAGGTGCATATTCCATTCAGGCATGCGTTTATTCCATCAGCACATTTTGGACATTCTTCATCTTTGGTGCAATCTGAAATATAATATCCTCATTACTCTTAACACTAATAGTAGAGTGTCTTACTTTTCATACATGTGTACTAACTTCCTCTGCGGATTAGTAAAACTTCAGTAATCGAGGCTTCACATAGATTTTTTTTGCATGGTAAATGCAAAAGTTGAATACTGTATGTTGTTGGCATAACGAGTGAAGCTAGTAAGGTCGAATACTCGAGTGAATCTGAATTTAGATTTTATGGGTCTTTGATTGAAATATGATGATAAGCGATCTTTGGTGCGTGAAATTCACGAGTTTGAAGATGAAATTCCCACTTTAAACGGATATACTCGGTTTTTCTGTTCGATGCCTAAGCAGCAATGGAGCCCGATCTGTAAGATTGGTGGCCCTGAGCACTACAATAGCAACACCAAACCATTAACCATTATATGCCATAGTGAAAGTTCTTTTAGGGGGATGAATGTAGAAATAATTACAAATGCTCAAAAGAGCACTATTACTGCTTTTTCATACATTTCAAAACAACGGGGTCCCTTCTTGTTTCATATTCTATGCAGAAAATTTCTCACGTGGTAGCAGTATTATCCAGGTGCCTTTGTAAAGATCAATGTTGGATTTGTTTGCCTGTTTCATCGTAAGTTTGCTCTGATGTTCGCTAGTTTCATTTCCAAGAAATGCTGTGTAACATGGAAATGAGACTACCAAAAATAAACTAATATATGTCAACATCTCTTCTCCGGCTAAGTAATTTTTATCTGAAGAACTCAAGTAAACACCTTGTTGTTCTTCTGCTTGTTAGTACTTAAGTTACAAAGCCCTGATCTGGTGTGGCTATTTATCATACTTTCGGAATAAGTTTGTTTAGCCCCTGAGTGGCATTCCTTTTTCGTACTCCATGAATCTATCGGGGAAGTGAAACCACTGATGAGATCCAATGAGATCTGACAAGATCGGACTAACCTTATGATACTGTCTAAAAAGCTTCATATCAACAAAAAATGTGGGGAGGATAACATTTGAATAATGAAGTTTGATTAATGAGAAGATGAATGATTGTCTTTAAATTCCAGCTGGGCTGCGAGTGGGAGTGCTAGGATATCTGGTTAATTTCCTCAGGATTTATTACGTTCAAGTGTTATTTTTAAAGTCTTCTTTTCCTAGCCTAAGCTCTTTTCAGAGGCGTACGCAAAGGGGGGGGGCACAAGGGGCACGAGCCCCCCTGCCAAAGGAAAGTCAGGCACCCCCATGTCACAGGCCAAACTTGTCCGTAGTGATTTTTCATATGATAATAAATGTCATAAGTATTTCAAATTGTCATGCAGCCTCAAAATTTATAATCTCAGAATTCTAAATAAAAACATGCTGCTGAAGATGTTAAAAAGTTGTCCATTGTGCTTCCCCCCCCCCAAAAAAAAAAGTTACTGAAAATGGACCAAAAAATGCTCTAAAATACGCGAATTTTCAGAGCTCCCGCATCCTCTGGCTGGTTATTAATAATATTTAGTGCCACAAGGCCCCCCCCCCCTTCAAGCACTGTGCCCCTCCCCCCAACAATTCCTGCGTACGCCACTGACTCTTTTGATGTCATCAGTGGCACATGTCAGGTACAATTTTCAAAGTGGGCCGATCAAAGCCATCTACGGGGTCTGCAGGAGTGCTGTTAGCTTCCCCATCATGGTCGGAAGTAAAGTACCTAAAACTTAAGCGTTTTACGTTATATCACCTCTTTTCGGCTCTTGGAGAATGCTTTTCTGACATAATCTCGTGAATGTTTCACTTTAAGAAACATCTGCAGAAAACATTATGATTGTACAATTATACAATCATTAATGATCTACCGGCTTCAAACAACATTCACTCAGCTAAACAAAAAAGCAAAATAAAACTAATAAATTGTCAGTTTCAAAAAAATATTAATTCGCACGTATTGGTTTTGAGGGAGTTGCTGGCCCCTTCTTCCCTTCATGTGTCACTGCTGTGGATAGTTGACACCATCCTAATGAAGCTACTCAGTTTTTGTGCTTTGAGCTAGTATTTTTTTTAATTATTACAGTACCAGTGGGTATTGCGATATGAGGACAAACATACCCCCCCCCCCCCCAAAAAAAAAAAACCCGCTTCCCGCACGTGGGTTTTTGTCGTCTGGAGTACGTGGGGGGGAGGGAACGTTCGCTTCCTGCGTGCGGGTTTCTGTCAATCAGGAGGAGGGTGGGAAAATGCCTTTTGCTACCCTTTTTTTTTTCGTCAATCTGGAGAAGGGAGGGAAAGTGCTCTTTGTTACCTTCTATCATGTGCATTACCAGACCCTCAAAAAAATGGCTTCCCGCTTCCGGCGCGCGGGAATTCGTCGATCTGGAGGAGAGGAGGCAAGGCCCGCTTCCTGCACGCGGGATTTCATCAATCTGGAGGAGTGTGGGAAAGTGCCTTTTGCTACCTCTTCTCGTTTTCATCATTCTGGAGGATGGTGAGAAAGTGCTTTTTTACGACCTCCTATAACATATAAACAGACCCGTAAAAAAAACTACTTCCTGCTTCCCGCGCGCTGGAATTCATTCATCTGGATAGGAGTGTCCGCTTCCCACGCACGGATTTATTTCGATCTGGAGGAGGGGGGGGGGGGGGGGGGGGG
>JAHWFP010128692.1:1797-14412 GCA_023313725.1 Lithobius niger | reverse complement strand
ATTTTGGAGTATGCGTGTCCAGTCTGGTCCCCCTCATCTTATTAAGGGCGTTGATCACGTTGAGTCTGTGCAACGCTCGTTTACGAAATTTTTACCAGACCTCTCTGAGATGAGCTATTTGGGCCTTTTGCGTTTTTGTGCGGCCAGTTTTGGAGTATGTGTGTCCAGTCTGGTCCCCCTCATCTTATTAAGGACATTGATCACGTTGAGTCTGTGCATCGCTCGTTTACCAAATTTTTACCAGGCCTATAGCTCTCTGAGATGAGCTATACCAAACGACTTAGTATTTTGGGAGTTGACTCCCTCGAGCTTCGACGACTAAAATATGATTTGAATCTGATGTGCTCCATTTTACATGACCATTGTAACTTTAACTATTGTGTGCGCGGCGTATCTTGAGTCCTGGAAGTATTTTACGAGCGACTACGTCTTCCTGGAGGGGGCAGCTTTACTCGACGGCCGCCATTGTTTTTGTAACCATCTTGGATATTAACAAGGCACTCTGCTGCCAAAAACATACAATCGATTATCTGTGTTCGTTCTGCGGCTAACTCAAGATAGGCCACGCACACTTTACGGTCGTTTCTTCTCGATTCGCACCTTATCCAAAACTAGAGGTCATGCGCTAAAATTGGTGACTCAATTGAGACGTGATTGTAGAAAGTTGTTTTTTTCAAGCCGCGTGGTGAGTGTGTGTGGAACGCTCTACCTTGTGAGGTGGTATTGGCTCCCTCATTGGGTATTTTTAAAAGGAAATTGGCCGAGCAAAAGACGATACTAGCCGAATACAATAGATGGCACTAATTAAACTCTAACCGAAACTTGTTTGGCAAGGTAGCAATGGTCCTTCCTTGACTTGCTGCTTTTGCAGCAAATTATTTAGTTATTTATTTCACTTGGTTTATCTCACTTGGTTTATTTCACTTGGTTTATCTTGGTTTATAAGATTCTCCGTGGACATCTACATGTAGAGCTCCCATTCTTCGATCTTGCGTCTGTGCCAAACCGCACCCGAGGTCATTGCTGGAAACTCATCTTTCCACCTTCCCATCTGGACTGCCGTCGTAACTTTTTTTCGGTCCGGGTTGTCCCTATATGGAACGCCCTGGACGGTGATTTGGTGTGTGAGCCTACTGTTTCAGCATTTAAAAGGCTTCTCTATGAGGCAAATCTGAACAAATTCCTAAAACGACCAATTAATGTGTAGCATTCCCCTTTACTCCATTATACAAGGATCAGTGTTAGTGGCTCAACCCCCTTCTGCCATCCTTCCACTCCAGTGGTAAACTTGTTTATTTATTTATTTATTATTTACTTACATTACAACGCTGACATCGTTACTTTTTTCTGATGACCTGAGACTCTAAAGAGGTCACAGGATTTAGCCAATAGGTTGTAAAACTGTTGGTGACCTATGTAGCCAGCCTATCCTAAACACATCCACCCTTCATTTCCCCAAAAACTGATTTTACTTACATTTTTCTGTTCCACGATGTACTTGGATACGTCACTTCCGCCATCGTGGACTGGCTCCTCCCACTCGAGGGTGCAGCATGACCCGAACGATTCCCTGCAACGCAGCCAAGGCGGCGGATCGGGAACGTCTAAAACGTGAAACGACGAAACAGTCAGTGAAAACGAAGAAATATTAAAAATAACAAAAATTATCCATCACAACTTGATTTAACAACTTTACCGTCTGTTGGTTCCGATGATTTTCTTTAGGATGTTCAAAAAAACGATTTACAAATTATTGTTTTATCATACGGAGGTCACAATCAATACTTTTACTGGCGCAAACCCATAAAAAACAACCAAAAGGGGGTGTTATCACACTAAAACCTGATAAGGGTAAAGGGACGCATCAAGTTTTCGCCATAGATATGGGAGCCCAAAATGGCTGCCACAAAATGGCTGCCACAAAATGGCTGCCACAAAATGGCTGCCCAGAATGGTTGCCACCAAGTTTTCCGTCCCAACCCTCATCACTCAATATTAACTGACACTTCGGTGATTGTCACTTAAGCTTGAGTGATCACGGTTTAGACCACAAACTTGGTGGCAGCCATGTTTTTTAACTAACTTTTGGTCACTGAATCTAACGGTGAGTACCGTGGCGTCTTGATCTGGTACCGTTCCAAAGTTGAAAAAAGCGACGAATGACGGACAATGTCTGACTACAGCCTTCTCAACCGGTACGGCTGTACAGAAGACAAAAAACGCCTGCAAACACTGGGACCTCGAGCAAAGCGAGCAAACGTCCCCAACTGGAAACCCATAGTGAAAGCCGGTTCGAATCCGTGGGATTGACCTTATATTCTCAAACGGGACGTAAAAAATTCATCCAGTTTAGCACACGCAGGAAAGGTTTAAGATTTATGATGTGAAACGGTGAATTTAAATTAACTTACCCATGCGGTGTTTAACAATCAATCAAATTTTATTGGTCGTAATAAACTGCCAATTTTTGACGTTTGGATTTTGTCCAAAAGGGGATGGTCGGTTTTTGTGATGACGAAGGGAACATTTTGGCAGCTTTCAAGACAAACCAGCACGTGTTATGACCCCAAAACAGAAGCACATTGTCGTAAATTGTCCGTTTTACAGGCCCAGACGAACCGCGGGCAATTTTTATTAATAACTTCACATAAAGCAACAGGGCAAACAACGCCGTGCTTTATTATTTTATGTTACCTCGTTTCGTTCCGGGATATCCGCAAATAGATTGGCTTAAAGGAGGTATTGTAAAGGAATATAATATAAACAGTGGAGTGGTGTGCCCCAAGGGTCAGTACTGGGACCACTTCTTTTTTTTTCACTTATTTATGTAAACTTTAAAAAAAATAAATGCATCTTTGCGGGTGTTAGCTTCCAGTGTGGTCCCCATACCCTTTAAAAGACACCGACCTAACTGAATCTGTCACTAAGGACATCCTGGGTTTGTGAACCTCCCATACAGTGATCGATTGTATAGTAGGTCTGGATGCGCTCGAACTACGTAGGCTGCAGACCCATCTTATTCTGACGTTCATAATTCTGCATGGTTTTCTGGCTGCTGACTTGACTTTTTCCTGACTATAATTTTATTACGACAACTACAGGGTGCTTATAGCTCAACAAGTTATTTCTAATTTTGAGAAATTTTTTCCACGCACAATTAAAGTAATAATAATAATAATATATAATAATTTAATCATTTTCTTTATTAAAATAACACCACAATTTCGCTTAAATTCACAACACGGACTCACACTCAGTCCAGCAAATTTTCGATGTCACCCAGATATCTTCGTCAGACCTTGAGGATTTTTCCGGCTTTCTACAACATCATCATCTTCATCCATTAAAACGTCGTCTGCTTTGCTCACTTTTACATTCGAATTTGGCCGTGACCGCAGCCTCCCGCATTTATTGGGCTGCGCGTTTGTGAGACCCAGTGACGGTTCAAATGCTCGTCGAGTTCTCTTCCCACTAAGTGTGCAACTTTGGGGAAAGCTGGGACTTGGATGTTCATCAAAAGCTCCCCGTTCTTTTCATGCTGTTGAATTGCAAGTGATTCTACACAACGGAGGCAAGAACCTCGTGCAGAATTCGACTTGAGAAGAGTACTCGTGCCTTCCAGTCAACCTCATGCTTCAAAGACTTGCAGTTGTCATCCTCCTCATTCCTCACGTTTGCTGTGTGTTGGGCAACCCGCTGGTTCGTACCCCTTTTCTGGTCTCTCCAATATAAGCAGCATCGCAGTCCCTGCACGGAATATTATATACTGCCTCTTTCGTATTCTTAATGGCCCCCATTTTCTCTTCGTCCTTAGATTTCAGTGTCTCACGCTTCTTTCTCACAGTGTCTACTTTCCTCTTTCCCGTTATTCTTTTCTTGAGTTCTTCAACATTCTTGAAATACGTTCTAAAACCCCTGTTCTTTTAAAATCTTCTGCACTTTGCTGGCAACTCCTTCGACGTATGTTAAAGCTACTCTCGGACCCCTTCTATCTACTTCCACTTCATCCCTTCTGCCTGCCTTCTTTCTTCTGTCTTCTTTCTTTCTTTCTTTCCCAATCAACGACTGCAAATGCCTTCTTCCTTAAACGGGTTTAGGAGTCCTCCAGGATAGCCAAGTTTTAAAACTTTTACTTCACTCTTTTCAAGTGTGAAACTCGCTAATTCCCTCCTGCTCGCATTCCTCATCATTTGGACAAACTCATGCTGCTCTTTCAGGTGCCCAGAGGTATAAGGAATAGAACGACCTATCGCCATTGGCCTTACATATGGCTCAAACATAACCTCTCCTCGTTCACATCTCATCAACTTCACATCAAAGTAAGGTAGAACTCTCTGTATTTCTTTCTCTGCTGTCATCTTTACAGCTTGCCTCCAGTTGTTAACCTTCTTCAGCAAATCTTCGAACTTCTCTTTCTTCACAGCCGAAAACACACCAGCCACATATTTCTTCCAGATCTTAACTCCCTCTACAGATTTCATAACCATTTTGTCCGTGTGTTGTAGCACCATCTTCGCCATTATTGGGGAGCTGGAGTAGCCCACAGGGACCCCTCCAATCTGCCAATATGTCTTGCCATTGACAGATTGGAGGCAAGACATAATGGCAGATTGGCAAGACATACTGGTGTCGTGTCGGATGGCAACAGTACTTTTAACATTGTCCTGCCTTTATCAAAGTCGGCCCTTGGTACCTCCCACCTTCTCGCGAAGTGGAGACTGAACAGAGGAGGAAAGAAGTGTGATAGGGAATGGATGGGAGAAGTGTACTATAGGAAACAGGCTTTGCAAAATTTAATTTGCCGTGTTTTTTAAAAATTTTACTTGACTACCACCAGCATGGTGTACGCTTCGTCAGAATTCCTCAACTATTCAGGATTCCAAATTTACGTTGGTGAGTGTTAAAAATAAATTCGAAAATATTGTAATTTCTTCCGTAATAATTGTTCAATTTAGGGCAAATTTTGGCTCAGCAATACTTTTGGGGGTATAAAGCAATGTACCAAATTTCATTCCAATCCGACCCTTCATTCGGGCTCCACCCAGAGTAAAAAAGTGCAACCAACGGGCCAACCAACCAACCAGCATTTTGCAATTTCCTGTCCGTTATAGGCTACGCTTCGCTTGCTTGGCTCGCTCGCTCCTCCAAAAAGGGGGATAGGAAAAGTGTGTTTTTGCTCATGGCCAGTGTAGGTGCGCTGGAAGTGTATTGCCACTTTGCTCCCATATGTCAGTATATAGTTGAAGCCACCATAGTTATTTACCCTTTATTTACTTTTTCATTTACATATTGGTATGTACAGTCTGGCTGGATTTATTTATTTGCCCTTTATTTACTCTTTATTTACCCTTTATTTACTCCTTAATTTACATATTTGGTTTCGACAGTCTACCTGAAATTTATTTATTTATATACTCTTTATTTACCCTTCATTTACCGTTTATTTACTCTTTCATTTACATATTGGTTTGTACAATCTATCTAACTAGATTTATTTATTTATTTTCTCTTTATTTGCTTTTTATTTACTTTTACGTAAACGTCGTACATCTCGGTGGAATTTGGATTTTAAATTACACTACGACGTAGGATCTTCCAATTATATGAAAATTTCTCCGTAACTGATCATACAAGAAACGTTACGGAGCTTTGCGTGTGACGTCACACTGTCTCAACCTGTGTTACTCGCTGTATAGGAAACTTGAAATGGGCTAACCCCCGGTTTAGGGCATGTTTACTCAACAATCCCAACGTGTCTCGCAATGTGTTCTCGTAAAATAACCTGAAATGTCAACACGACGTGGGTGCTGGTTCTACCAATTGGTAAGGAAACAGTCAGTAAATTAATACGAGTCCAGAAGGCACAGAGGAAAATGTTTATTCAGAAAGAATTCTCTATCTTATCGTCACGGATTGATACGACTGCACGCATTTATCGAAACAGTGTCGTAGATAGCATTGTTATCCATGCAACGATCCTTTGGGTTTACAAGACACTGTGCAGCCAACACACATCACAGTGTACCATCTCAACTTCCACTAATTAACTTCCTTAGAAATAATAATAAGCACGTTACTTATTTAGTGGCATGGTACCAAACTAAAAGTTAAAGTTATGTAATTAAAGGTAAAGATGTTAAGTTGAAAACTACATAAATGCAGCAAGTTGTATAATAACATAGTTAACTACATAAAATAAATTACTAAATGTAGTTTTTGTTTCCCAGAAAGGCGTGTTCAGGTGGTTACTGTGTATAAGTACTGTGTCCCTTGAAAGCTTACCGAAAGGTTTACGCTGAAGGATATTTACAGAATTTCTTTACGTTTTAATCTTTTTTTTTTAATATCATTCTGTTTTTTGATTATTGTTTGCATTTTGTTGTAAGTTGCATTAGTAGCATAAGTTGACGTTGGTTAACACGAGTTCTAATTACTTTTTTATATGGTGTCCAACACGTCACACGCGAGCAACAGCTCTTGTGGGGTGAGGGCACTACAGCGTATTTAAACTATTTTTCCAGGCTCAATAAACCCAGTGACTCAATGAACTATGTACCGGCAGTTCACAGATTATATCATTGTAGTACATATTTTTGAGACGGTTTACGGTCTCTATCAGTAAAGACGCTATACTTGCCAGTACACAGTGGCGTAGATTGAGTTTTCAGCAAGTAGATAGCCTTGTTACCGTGGCAACAACCCTTTCGGCTATGTCGTTGACAGCGTCGTTACCATAGCAATGACCGTTTCGGCTCTTGCCATCGCACTGGATTCGTTACGATAATGTATTGTGACAATAGTTGCATACAGATCAAAATTGGAAAGACAGTACATGAGTGCACATAAATACACAATTTGCGACGTTTCCAATCAATCCCCGCTTCATTCTCAAGCAAAAAAAATTTGCGGCTAAGAAGCCAAACACTTTAAAATTCATAAAAACGGGGGAAAAAACCAAAAAACGTGAATAAAAATAAATAAAAAAAAGCTTCCCTACAGTTTCTATGCTGCCATTTGTTAAGTTTCCAAGGTCCATTTCTACTCATTTTTGTTCATGTGATTAGATTTTTTTCCGTTTTTATGGATTTTGAAGAGTTAACTTGACTTTGGCTTCTTAACCTTATCCTTTGGTGATTGATAACAAGGAGGGATTGTTTTGAAACGTCACCAATTGTGTATGTTATGTGCACTGCCCTAGCTTGACATTTTGTTCGTTATACCTGTTAGTGCTCATACTATTTTATAGTTGCAGAAATGCACCCTTTCCCCGTCCCCCCCCCACCCCCCAAAATTGTCTTAACTTATGCCTATAGCTTCTATCACGTCAGACACCTTCTTAACATAAAAAGCAAAAAAAAAAAATGATTCATTATTTTTGGGTTGAAAGCTTGATTAGACATTGTATTAAAATATATGGATTTGCCGCTAACTTGTCATATAAATAGACAGCAAAAACTGCAAAACCGAATCATAAAAATTATTTTTAACGAATATGGAAATTTAAACTCGGAACAAATATACAGGAAAACAAAAATTCTCAAAATTAAACAACTTAAAGATTTCGTTGTGGTTCTGAAAAAAACTATTTTAATTGTGACCACAAATTATGCTCAAATTTAAAGAATAATTAGTTCAAGAAAACCACATATCGATATTAATTGCCTTTTGCCAAGATCCAATATGACAAACGAACAAACAAATATAAAATTCCTACTATCTTTACTGAAATCCCTATCGAACTACTCCAAATTGTTGGGATAAATGAGATTAGAAATAAACTTTTTTTAATACTTCTTGCATAATCCAGCAATCGATTAAAAGGATATAACTCCCAGCGCCATTTTTCTCGATCCTCCACATCAAGTACGGCCCCAAAGGTCTATATCCTTACCGTTAGTCTTTCCCTTGCTAAAAATCCTTTTTTAAATGTGGCGTCTAGGAAATTTTCTGTTGAATATAATGGAACTTTATTTACTAACGACCCGTCAATAAATCATGCATTGTGCGCGTACAATAATCACGACGTTTCATCTCTGTGTGTACATCTACTAATTTTATAATAATTACCATGAGATCTACAATCTAATAGACTAATGCGGTAAAAATTAAAATTAATTATTCCAATAGATGGCCGAAGCAAAATTATAAGACACTAGTCTAGAAAATTATAAATTGTGATTTTAAAATACGAGAATCATTCCGGTTTGTGACGACACAATCGTTGAATTGATTCTGTTTCGTGTCGTGTACTATTGACAAAGCCAACCGAGACAGCAGCTATGCGAGGAACGCAGCTACCACCTCAGTCGACCTTGGCACTGTAATTGCTCGAATGATGATCTGCGCGTAGCTGTAATTTGGCACGCGGAATGTTATAAGGCAGGCCAGGTGTCCCTTTAAGCAATGCCTAGACTGACCTACGTTCTGATTTAAAAATATATATAAATAAATAAATGTCGAATGTGCATACTGAAGGAAAGATTGTCGTGCAGAGGGAATCCGTGGATGAATGTTGAAGGACAGCATAGACAGGATCACTTGTGTTACCAATTTATTCTGAGGGCCAAGGCAACCATGGAAGGATCCCTCGTTTCATCCTTAAAGAGAATGAGCTTATCAGAAGCCTCCAACAATATCCTCGTACCCAAAACGATACGATTTCCCACGGACCCAACCAGGGCAGATTGGACCCAACTATTTGGCAACAATGTCTCCATGAGTATTATCAAACTACACACTAGAAGATAGTAAAAACATTCATGTCAACATTCATATATGTGATTATTATTTCTTTTAGCATTTAAACTGTGAGGTTGTGTTTATTTTTGTTTCTTATGCCTCCTATGCTCATTACAGTATTATTGTGTTCAATATTACCTTCCCATTACTAATATGTGCTATTCGGGGCGCCTGAATTGTATCGACACCGGCGTCACGTTAATCCCGGCATTTTCGCAAATACTGACTCCCGTATGGGACCCGGAGGTATACAGTAACTCCGGATTCTTAATTTGCTTTAAAAGTGTTCGATATAATCCGGAATTGTGGTAACACGGAGTTACGCTAACTCTTGATTTTTCTGAAATACGGACGCCTGCAAAGGAACCGGAACTACCATAAATAACACCCCAGCATTATTCGCGCTGCCGTGCTCGCGGCAGCTATACATATAACAACAGAAACCGCAACTATATTATTGTCAATTAGACAAGAGTCACGGTAACTCCGTGTTACCACAATTCCGGATTATTTCAGACACTTTTAAAGCTAATTAAGAAACCGGAGTTACTGTAATTCTGGGTCCCACAGGGGGGGGGGGGGTCAGTATTTAAGAAAATTCTCGGAATGAACGTGACTCCGTGTCGATACAACTCCACGCCCCCTGCTATTCCATTATACCTGTCTTAGGGCGGGTTTACACAAAAACTCTCCTTTGCCTTCTCGCAGCTAGAATTTAATTGTAATGGCAAAGTTGTCGTTGCCATGGTAACAACGCTTATCTGGATTAGCTAAATCCGACGTCGTTTGAATAAATGCTTTAAGTCTTATAATCTCTGGCAGTAAGATGAAGAATTCCTCCTGACGAAATTTTCCCAGTCGTTTCTGAACTTGCATTATTCAGTCTATTCATTGCGAGCCGACAGAGCTAAAACCGCCGCCATGTTGGAATTTTAGATGATTTCTAGCTTCTAGCTGCGAGAATGGAAAGGCGAGGTTGTGGAGTAAACGCGCCCTTACGCGGAACACACAAGTTCACCATGTACTTCGAGCCGTCGTAATAAACTACTTATACAGTTATGTATAAAACAAAACGTTACGCAGAACTCACCTGTGACAGTCACGCTCAACATGACACGGTCCTCGCCACTACAGTTGACGGCAGTAACTTGGTGTGTCCCGGCATCAACTCGTCTCGCTTCCGCCACAACCAGCGTCAACGTCCCGTCGGCACCGTCCAGGGAAAGCTGGTGGCTTTCGTCCCGGACAACTTCTTGGCCGTTCACCGACCAGGTGATGGTCGGCACCGGATGTCCGGCGACTGTAAACTTTAACCGGATTGTTTCGGCCTGGTCGAAGATGAGACCGTCCTTGTAGCGCGATGGTAATGAAATGCGTGGTGGAGCTGATGCAGGTGAAAACAGAAAAAGGAAAAAAAAAGAAAAAAATGAGAAAAAAAAGGCATTTACAAATTATCAATAGGGGGTCGCAAAGCAAAGCTGCCGTGCGCGCTGCTGCCGCGTTTATTTTTAGCGTGGCGAAATGGTGGAATGGCGTTTTCGGATTATTTTTTTTTTCCGTTTTGGAAACGTGTTACACAATGATGATTGGAGGCGTGGTTGCAGTATTTAATCAACAAATTGACGAATTGTATAAAAGCTCTCTGAATCGTTAGGCTTGAAATTACAATATTTAACTACAAATGTTTTTTTTGTGTGTTTTTTTAATATAATAGCCGACACGGTTTGAAACAGCAGTGATTACAGCAGTGATTGCATAACTCCACGCTTCTGTACATAAGCATGGTGTCTAATTAGCCGAGAGAGCGAAGTGAGCGAAGGTAAACTATTCTACTGCATTTGTGTGCTTGATTATGTGCATGTTGATTTGGGAAACGGTAAACATTTGCAGTTTTGGTCTGATTTGTTCGAAATTTCATGACTTACGAGAGTTTTGCATCATTAAATTCAGTAGTAGCGGCAGTAAGTGAGCCCGATCTCTAAGACTTAGTAGCCCTGAGCGCATATGAACAACGCAAACCCCTTTGCCATAATATAGTATAGTGAAAAATTCTTTTAGTGTGAAGAATGCAGCTAATAATTGCAAATGGTAAAAATAAAACACTATTACTACTCGTTTCACAAGCTGGGAAGCAACGCTTTATACACCGAATCTGACCCGTGGTGGCAGAGCTGTTCATATTCGCTCGTCAAGACCAATGTTGGATTAGTTCTCAGAGCACTGGGAAGAAATCATGAAAGTTGAGCACACGGGCTGAAAACCATAAAGCTGGAGTTGTTACGTAGTATTCTGAATTAAATTTCACAACAAAACAGAAAATACTTGAAGAATACAGTCTCTTGCTCGGCCAAGGTAAATATGTCTTCAGAACTCAGAATTCAATTATACACTAGTAATCCATGATAACAATCCAAACATCGATATACTGAACAGGACGGAGAGCCAATGCGGTCGAGATGGGTTAAATGAATACGTTTGGAAGGACCTCGACCTTGATTTCAAAGGTCGTGGGTTCGATTCCCCACTCAGGCAGTCTGACATACCAGTCCAAAAGGCAACGTAAGTAGGTTTGCATCCGAATTTATTTAATCAATATACTAAACTGATTACGGCGAAATATGCGAATTAGGGATACAGCAAAAAGCATATTTTATCAGTAAATTGGATTATAAAAGACCTTTCTCCTAATCTAAACCATGCGCGATGGCTGTTTGCCGTGACGTCACCATGAGTTAGCCAATGACGAACGAGAACAACGGCTGTTTGGCCGTCTGATTGGACTAGCCCAGTCACGTGATATGCACGTCACAGCAAACAGCCATGGCGTGTGGTGTAGTCTCCCAATCTGCATTGAACAGCATTTTGTTTTACCCGCTTTTACCCTTATTTATCCTTGTTTGTTTTGTTTACACTTATTTTCCATTGTTTATCCGCATTTATCTTCATTAACCCTAGTTTATCCTTGTTTACTTTTATTTTCCCTTAGTTACGTTTGTTTACTCCGTTTTACCCGTATTTACTCTTGTTTACCCTTATTGACTTTACCCTGATTTGCCTGTATTTACCCTTGTTTACCAATTACTCTTATTTACCCTACTTGTCGTTGTCTATCCGTATTTCGTATTGTTTAGTTTTTACCTTCGTTTACTGTTGTTTACCCTTATATACCGTTGCTTACTCTTCTTAATCCTTATTTACCCTATTTTTCACTGTTTATCGTATTTACCATTGTTTACATTTTACTCTTGTTTACCTTATTTTAGGCTTCTTTACCCTTGTTTACATTTATTTTCCATTGTTTAACTCTTTTTACCCTTATTTACCATTGTTTACCCTTATTTCCCCTATTCTAATTTATTTATTTATTCGCTCTTTTATTAACCCTTTAATTACCCTTATTTATTTTATTCACTCTTTATTTATCATTTAATTATCCTTCACCCTTTCTTTACCCTTATTTATGTTATTTCCTCTTTAATTATAATTTAATTATCATTTATTTACTTTGTCTCCCCTTTATTTCTTTACTCTATATTTACTCTCACTTTTATTTAGATATTGGTTTGTACATTCTAGCATGATTTATTTAGAAATTTATATCTTGATTTGCTACTCTTTATTTATTTATCTTTTACATACTCTTTCATTTCCATATTGGTTTGTATTCTGTCTTTATTTATTTACTCCTATTTAGGCTGCATTTACTTATTTAATTCCCCTATTGATTTTTTATTTACATTTTTGTTTGTAACTCTTATGCTATGGATCCTGAGGTATCAGCATTTTAAGATCTTGCACGAAAATCTATCAAACGCAAAACGTGTCACAAAATTTATCCTAATATTAGTGTAGTCCCGCAAAAAAAACTGTTATTAA
>JAHWFP010128690.1:4800-15921 GCA_023313725.1 Lithobius niger | reverse complement strand
GGGGGGGGGAGGGAATGGAAGTGCACAAATAAAAAAAACATATTTTAATGTGTATTTTAGGATTCCTACTTTAAGAATTCTAACTGTAAGTTAATTTTTCCCTGAAATTTATCTGTAATATTTTTTTGAAGAAATGTTTGGCCTGTAATTTACGTTTTGCTCTGAACATTTTTCGTGTGTTTTACCAAAACTGGTTAGATTTATGACGTTTAAAATATATGACTCGTTTTTGTAACTCTTTTAATGGTCAAAAGACCTGAATTAATTTTAGTATAAAATTAAATAATTTTTTTTTGTAAAAAAACTAAAGAGGCGTGACTAATTTCAAAGTTCGAGTTGGTACGGCTATGAAGAGACGAGTACATGAATATGTTAAAATTTGATCATAGTAGTAAGACCATAATTATTTGTTATAACCTTATTGTTTATGGCTGAGAAGTAACACATTCACCAAAGATCCTGGGTGTTCTGCTTGGATTTCCCCAGCTAAATTGTCCTTCTCATCACCATGGGGCTGATATCCCACTTTTGATTCATGATCCATAAAAGCAACAACAAAATCTACATAACTTAAAAAAGTGGTGCTTGTTTGTTATTTTTCTGGAAGTAAAGGGACAAAAAATTTGAATAAGGTGTGAAGTCGTGATATCAAACGCCAAGCTCTTTCGCCAAGGTAATCCCACAGAGAAATAGTTTGAAGGTTAAACAAAATAATTGAAAACTGCTTAGTAAGCAATTTTCATATATTTCATTTAACCTTCGAATTACTACTCGGTGAGATTAGCTTGGCGAAAAGAGCTTGGCATTTACTATCACGACTTCACAGGGCCGAAAAACTTGGCGGGAATCCTTAACAAGTTTTGTTTTGGGACAAATTTTATTATCTGGATTAAGCTCGGAGTCATTCATCGAGTCTATACTGACGAATCGAGGGCAAGCGAATAATAATCGTTTAGCAGTAACGTAAATATTAAATGAACAAAAAACAACTTCACTGTTTACAAAATAATCATCGTATTGCCATACTCACAGCTGTGATGGTCCACTAATAAAAACAGGTTAGAGTTCACTCAAATGCAACGAAATATAATTTGAACTCTAATTCCAGGGAACAAGGACTACTCGTACTGAGTGGTTATGTCATAAAGTGAACGCAGTTTGCGTTTGACATGTTTAATGTTTATATGCCTATCTGTGCGCAAAATTTTGTATTATACAAGGTTTTTTTATTGTGTTTTAGTGTGTGAAATATTCAACCGTTTTGTTTGTTTGAGTATTGATGTGCATGTATACGTGTGAATGAAGGCTGTGGACCTTCACAGCTGAGAGTATGGGGATACGAGCTCTAATGCTTTTTTTCTAAACAGCGAAGCCGTTTTTAGTTCACTTAATTTGTTGGCTTTTTCGCTTCCTTTTTGTTGTACTTGGTACGGACGGATGGAGTTACATGGAAGCCACCAAATAACGGAAATCCACCCAAAAATGGAACACCGACCAATCAATTTTTTTGCGCATACTGGCTAACAAATGCTGATTCTTCATTCGTTTTGCTCACTCAATCAGCGACTCCAAGGCCGTGTCAGTATGGTTCAGCTTTAAGACCTCGCTCTTTGATTGCAAATGTCGTGGGTTCGATTCCCCGCTCAGGCAGTCTGACTTCTAAGTCCAAAAGGCAACGTAAATAGGTTTGCATCCGTATTTATTAAACCATCTAGAGCCCATTCGCTTTCCGTCCTGTTAACTCCAAGCCCCAAGTAGCCCGGACCATTTTTCCGGACTCTGAGTAGTGACTCATCCTGCCTCAGCTCCTGCCAACGTCAATATTGGACGAACTGATGCTGGGACTGATGACCCAGCATCTTGATTCCCTTGAGCTGAGCTTGGATGACGATCTTAAGTGTGCCCTGCCTCTATTATTAAACTCACTCACTGTATTGTTATGTATTCTGAAATCACATCAATTCTTAAGCATGTGCATTGCCTAGCCAACGTATTGTTAGTTTAGGTAATACAATAATATTACATTCCAAGCCCCCATTCCACCCCAATCTTCCGTAAGTAATCTTTGGCTTCTTAATTAGAAATTTATTGTCTTTCCTCCCCAATTTCCCCAGTCCTCCACACTTCAGTCATCATGTCCCTTTTATTCATTTGTCATCACATTAACAATTATTAAGAGCTTATTTGGTTAAGTCGTGGCAGGCGAAGCAATGTGTAAAATCTTGCATTGAAACATCAAATATTGAACCTAACCAAATGTCTTATTAATTATTGAGTTTCGTACATTAAACCATCCCCACACTTTAGTATTATCACGTTAGGGTCGCCCACTCCCCCAAACCTCTACATCGGACTCCACGCATAAACATTTGAATATTTCTACGCTTTTGTAGAATAAAGTGGAACACTTTACACCGGTGGCTTTGAGTTTTTTTTCTGGGAGAAACAGAAAGTAAATCGCCGACAATGCCTCGTATGGTTTTATTTATTTACTTAATACTCTACGAGAAAATAAAGGACGGTATCTAGACACACGCTCGTGTTTCGCGCCACGTTAGGCAACAAACAACACTACAATCATCACATCACTTCAATTATCGAGGTTGTAAACCATTGTAGCGCGACGCCATTACGTCAGTGTCTTATTTGTTGAAGCATAGTTGGCCACATTTCAGGTACTTGGGGGAAAATAATAATACGGTACAAAAGCTTAAATTGTGTTGAAATCGTGAGCAATGAGACACCTCACAAAAATTAACTCGTGTAGGAATGCCAGCTCAGCTGCTTTCATTGCAAAATCTGACCCTCAATAACGTTGCAAATGTGTTACAAGTTACTAGCTAACTAGCTACTAGCTAGCTACTCCGGTCATCCCCATGTTAATTTCAATAGGGTGATTATTCATCGATACCGAGATAACGGGAAGGCTTCCAGCTATGAAATTTGGGCGAATGGGTGCAGTACAATACGATCTGCGTACCTTTTATGGTTTGGAACTTGGGGGCGTAACGGGAATGGCGCGGGAGGGCGTGTAAGTACGAAAATATTGTTATAACCATTGTTAGTATTATCGGCATCGTCTCTCATTGGACAGCCAAAATTCGGACAATGAAAACGTGTAAATTGACGTGCTGCCTAGACACACACTAGTGTATCACGATCAATCTAAATAATGTTGCAAAGAAATTGTATTCACGTCCAATTCACGAAAAATAAACCAACTGTAATAACAATGTCAAAAACTGAAATAAACCAACTGTAATAACAAAGTCGAAAACTGGTAAAGAGGCCACCAAGTTGAGAGTGGTTCTGCCCTTCAAAGGAGTGATATCAACACACCAAAACTAACTAAATAAAACAAATTACAACAAAATTAAAACCAAACCAAAAATCTATAAAGAGTAAGTTGAGAATGGTTCGGCCTATTGGCAAAAGATAGTAGCAAATTGCTGAAAACCAATTTCTTGTTGAAGTGGCACTTTATTACACATCTGCACGGTAGTGGGTTGAGTCAATACACAATTAAAAAAAAGGAGTGATATCATATCAAAAACGAAAACTGGTAAAAGGGGCCGCCAAGTTCCCTTCAAAGGAGTGATAACAACACACCAAAACATTCGCCAACTTAATCCCACTGAATAATACTTTGGACGTTAAATGAAAACTTGAACATTGCTACCGAAAGTAGCAATGTGTTAGTTTTCATTTACCCTTCGTATTATTAAGCGGTGCGATTAACTTGGTGAATGTTTTGGTGTGTTGATATCACTCCTTTTTAAGGGCCGAACCATTCGGAACTTGGCGGCCCCTTTTACTAGTTTTGGTTTTTGATATGATTCCGTAAACTCTACACTATTGTGGATTACGCTAAGCCTTATTGCAAGAAACGCAAGCGTCGTGCATCGCAGGTTTAAAGTGACTGTTTAAGTCTCTCTTAAAAGTATATAGTAGTCTTGAATTCAACAATCTTTCTATGTAGATTACGTAAATAAGTTTTAGCAACAAATGAGGGTGTGAAGAGGTCTTCATTTGTAACGTTTCAAACAGCAAGTTTCGACGAAGAGTGGCTGCGTTAAGCCATCGTCCTGTCCCGTCATTATTAACCTTTCAGTAAAATTGTGGTAAACCGTGCGAAATGGTTGGTAAACTACGTCACCATTTCATTCAGTCCCCGGTTTAGCTGTGCACTGATGGCTACAGTGTGCCTATTTTTATTTTTCAAATGTGTACTGCAACGTTGGCGCATTTGGCGTTTGTTTATTGACTATTTCGCCATAATGCTAATAGTAAGTGGGAATCCGTGTTGTATTGTCTAGAAGCACATTTGTCACTCTTATTTTTGTTATTTACTCGTTTTTGATCAAGATCTAAATCTACGAATTATTGGCCGAAAATTAAGTATTGGTTATCAGCCACCTTTCCGAGGAGTGAGATATAACAACCAGCCATTGTTTTATCTCTCCGAGGAAAGTGGCTGATAACCTATAGTATATCACCCAATTTCGCGATCTCAGTCCGACAACAATAGTACAACACGCATAAACAACAAAGAATGAATCGTGCTGACGTTCTTTTGGTCAGAAAGGTCGAAAATGCGACAAAGATGTCATTGTTGGCAGCATTGTTATTCCTTTCTTAGTGAAGGGTTCTGTGCTCGTGTTTATTGTTTGTAACTCGATTCCGAAGTGCCCCATCACCGTTTATACCACGGAAACTCAACGACGAGCACCCCCTTCGGATAACTTCTCCTAAATTTTTTTAGGAGAAGTTGTTTGAAGGGGCTATTCGGCATTGAGTTTCCGCGGTATGAACGGTGATGGGGCACTTTGGAATCGAGTAACAATACAGAAATAAAAGCAGAGAACCTTTGTTGGCTAACTGGGTATTCATTCGTTGTGCGATGGTGGGTGATTACGGAATATGGAACAGTAATGCGGTAAGACAATAAACATGTAATTATGGGACGGAGAACCAAATGGGCTCGATTAGTGATAAATAAACGTATACTCAATGTGTACTAAACCATGCGCAATGGCTGTTTGCCGTGACGTTACCATGAGTTAGCCAATGACGAACGAGAACAACGGCTGTTTGGCCGTCTGATTGGACTAGCCCAATCACGTGATATGCACGTCATAACAAACAGCCTTGGCGCGTGGTATAATTTTGGCTTATGTTTAACCATGACAGCATTAGACTTTGTCAAGATTTTTGCGGAGTGACAGGGGGTGGAAAGGGAAGGGCGTGAGGGGACAATGGGAGTCGGTTAAGGTGAGAGCTACTCACCAACAAAAGTTTGCACTATTCTGGCTGATGAGGAAAACAGAATCTGTTCTAAATTTTAACCACGGCTGTGACGTCGTTTGCAATTTTGAATAGTAAAAACCTTTACAGTTCATGTCATAATGTTTTCGTGCTACAAGAAAAATTAAATAAAACGAAAGCATTTTTTTCCTTGCTCAAGCAAAACTAGCTCTTTACGGTGCTGTTCTTATTTTCAATCGACGCTGTAACGTCCTTTTTTACATCTAAAGCAAGCATGATGTGCTTTAATTCATAAGCAGGCGTGATATCCGATATCACTCCTCCTTTTGCATCTCAGTCCTAAACCATTGTTGCAATGCCGTAGTGTTCTATTGTTAAAGGAGAACTGATATCGTGAAATTGGGTGGTAAAATCTTACATTATAAGTCTCATAGCAGAAATGAAGCAACCGCAACGACGACCCCCGGAAGGGGAACAATGAAAACGTGCGATTGTGTCAATTCCTTGGCTTGAAGTTGAAACTGGGACGTTGTTGCCCTGAAAAGAAGTTGAAATGGCACATTGTTACGTCGAGTAACAATTTGCTCTGCGCGGTCATCGGAAAGGCATGTCTTAAATGACGTCATGTACGAAACGAAGGACAGTTTACTTTTCGAACGCTAATGGGAGTGGGGAAGGGCCTGAACGGGGAATGCCCGTTGGTGGTACAGTGCCTATGTTAAAGCCACTATTTGATTACGATATTGCTTTGCGGAGGAAGAGGATTGATGGAAAGGGGAGTGTTACACAAAGAAAAATTTACTGTTGCAGTGAACGATCAGGCATCACCGAGCAAATACTGTGAAACAACCACGGGTTAAACAAATCCCCGGTGAAGCCGGGTACGATGCTAGTCTGTATATATATTTCGCTGAGGAGCAGACTTTAGCTCAGGAGCAGACATGATGGAGGCATTGTTAGGGAGGATTAAACAAACGAAGCTTCAACAATCAGCAAGAGGGCGAGCGGGTTCATTCTTGCCACGGTAGCAAAGAAAAAGGGCGAGCGGCAAACAATGAGAACGGATATGCACTCTAACAATTGGAAACAAACAGTATTACTTCAATAATGCTAACTATTACAGGCGAGTTGAATCAGTTTTGGGAGACTGGTAAGCGTTTCGCAGCGCAGCACGACACCTTTTGGATGTCACATGTAATAAATAAAGCGTACCGTGCCGTACCGTTCGATACTGAATCGCTCCGGCCATTTTTCGAAACTTGGCCAAAAATCACGAACCAGTTCGGTACAGCACCCTAGAATTATTGCATGTGAAATAAAACTACCAACAGTTCGTTATGGCATGGCGCACTTTATTCATTTATTAAGTGTGAAAACGGCATGCAGTTTCCATTACTAAGAATATGATGGGACAGAAACGTGGTTAGCGGCGTTTTAAACTAGAAATTACTAGAAACCTCGTGACAAGGTTTAACTCACGAATGCCAACTTAAGCTAAAATGTTTGAAGTTAGTAGATTCCATAGTGTACACACAGAGTGACGTTTTCATTTTCAGTTGCATGTGCATAACCCACGAATTCTAATGCAAATGACCAGGCAGTTTAAAGTGCTCCTAGCCAAAGCCATAGTGCCCAGAATACGAGAGGGACAATTTTTCTAGTTAATTCCAGTCGGAAATTCTAGAATCTTATATCCATTTTTCAATTTTGTTGCATCGATGGTTCAGGGGTTAAGGGGAATAATGCTCGTCTGCCATGTGGCTGCCCAGATTCTATTGCAGGACGATGCACCAAAATTGTTGGGATTCAGATCAATGGGTCTAAGTATTACTGACGTGCTACGCAATTGGTTGAGAGGCTCACAACTGAATTGGTTTAAAACTGATTTGCTTGAAAGATCCCAGGCAGTTAAAATCAGCGACCACTGCAGCAAAAATACTAACATTACGTGTGGCGTTCCCCAAGGCTCCATCCTTGGACCTTTACTGTTCCTTATTTTCTTCAATGACTTTTGTAACCTACATCTTCTTGGGCAAATGGTCTCTTTTGCTGACGATACTGCAGTTTTGAACTCGGCTAGCTCAACGACGATTCAGCATCAGGTTCAAAACGATATGAATAGGATTTCAAGTTGGTTTAATGAGAACCAAATGAATTTAAATACTGCTAAAACTAAATACATTGTCTTTGCTCTCAAAGATGTCGAGTGTCATGCTCCATTTAACATTATTTACCATAAGGCGGGTTGCAGTGTCAAGTGTATATGTACCACGTTGGTGAAAGTTGAATCTATTCGTTATCTTGGTGTCATTTTAGACCAAAGAATGTGTTGGACACAACATGTACAACACGTCTGCAATAAGCTAAGATACTCTTTGTACAAAATCTACACTTTACGAAAAGTTGTATCATCCTCGTTCCTGAGGCAAATTTATTTTGCGTTGGTACAGTCGTATCTTCAATATGGAATCACGAGCTGGGGTCGAACTTATCTTACTAACTTGAAACCATTAATTACTCTTCCAAAAAAAATTATTAGAGTTTCGGGCTCCCATAAATACAGACACCGTCTGTCCCTCTATTCAAATTGTACAACATCTTATTCCTTAGGCAACTGTAGGTTGAGAAAACCTTGGTTGTGTACAACAAAACTGTTGAACACACAGCTGTTGCTCTTTTCAATACTAGAACTTACAGTCAACTCCACATTTTGTTACCGAAAGCCAGACGGGAAATTCTACATAAAAGTTTTCTATATCAGGCCCCAAAGATTTACAATGCCCTACCATTTCACATTAAAACCATCCAGTCAGCTCATTGTTTCAAATCGAGGGTACGCGAATGGATTGTTGGGCTTGCTGACCTTGAATCCTTGTTTATTATTAATACTTAATACCCTTATTGTTTTTGTATATCTATCGAATGCTCGACTTGTATAGATATGTACTTGACTTACTTTTTTGTTTATATTTCAATCTGACATATTTTCATGTTATTTTATGCAGAATCTGTTGCCATCTCTTGATATTTTAATTATTTTCCTCGATTGTTCTGTGTTGCATACGAATTTACTCTGCAACACAGATTTACACTCTCACAATTTTGTTGCCACTGTAGCTATTGAAATGCTTTGGAGTGCAATAAACTTACTTACTTACTTACTTAATTGGTGATAGTGAAACGGATGACACGCAGTGGTGCATCGGTGGTTCAGGGGTAGAATAGTACTGGTCTGCCATGTGACTGCCAGGTTCGATTCCCGGCCGATGAACCAAAATTGTAAGGATTTGATTGGATATACGGATCTAACGTTTACTGACGTGATGTGCAATTGGTGATAGTGAAACGGGAGACATGCAGTGTTGCGTTGGTGGTTCAGGAGTAGAATAATGCTGGTCTGCCATGTATCTGCCCGGATTTGATTCCCGGCTGATGCACCAAAATTCTAGGGATTCGAATCTACGGGTCTAACGTTTACTGACGTGATGTGCAATCGGTGGTTGTGAAACGGGTGACATGCAATAGTGTATCAGTGGTTAAGGAATAGAACAATACTGGTCTGCCATGCGACCACCCGGCTCGATTCCAGGCCGATGCACCAAAATCGTAGGGATTTGGCTCTATGGGTCTAACTTTTACTGACTTGAATTGCATTGGTGGCAGTGAAACGTATGACACGCAGTGGTGCATCGGTGGTTAAGGGGTAGAATAATGCTGGTGTGCCATGCGGCTGCCCGGGTTCATTTCCAGGCAGATGCATCAAAACTGTAGGGATTTGGGTCTACGGGTCTAACATTTACTGACGTGATGTGCAATTGGTGGTAGTAAAACGGACGACAAGCAGACGATGGAGAAATCGGAGTGAACTTTTCCTTACCTAGCTGTTAAATGGTTAAGGTTTCAGTGTTAAATGATATGAAAGGTGAATCCTGAGTTAAAGGACATGTAGTGACTTACATTTCGGCGGGAAATTAAGGGAGGGAGGAGAATTCTAATTAGTTTAGCCGAAAATAAACAGACTTCCGTCGGTCGAGGTATAATCTGGATGTGGTGGCCAAAATGGATCGATACCAATTCAACATCAATTTCAATGGCATCCATAGCAATAAGACATTTACCGTTGTTATATACGTCGAGATATCTTAAAGAGTTGTGCATTTGTTGACAGTTTACAAATGCATCTTGGTGTTAGCAGAGAAAGATTAAAGCGAGGCAGCATGCATCCTCCAAGGTCCGTCGAGATTTGTTTTGATCATGGACCAGAGTAGTGGATGTCAATTTCCAGGCCCTTTATCAAAATTTCAGGAAGGAAATTTTTCCACATGTTTTACCAGGTTTTACTTGTTTTTAGGGCTCATTTAGTGCAAAAGAGTAGTCCGATTTAATGAACTTAAAGGGCTCATGACCAAAAGAAGTTTTTCTCTTAATCAGCGTTAAGAGTTAAGCAAGTACCGAGTATCGGTTTGAGATCGGTCGAATGAGCCAAACCTGGAATCGGTCAATAGTGTTGACTCGTAGCCCCTACCCTTCCCCTACTCACGATGTTGATCTTGTAAGAATGCAAACAAGGTTAAAATGAGTTGTTTCCTCTACGAGCATTCTTCTTTGTGAAGGAGACTCTTCTTTCTTTGGAAACGATAACCAACTTTAAAAGTCCACTGTGAACAAGTTAAAACTTATTATAAACATGGCTTTTTGGACTCAGCCCAAGGTAACGTCGGGTTCTGTTTGCTTCGTGTGTCTTCTTTCCCTGCTTGAGGCCAAACGTGAAATACGGGGATGGCAGTTTCAGTTAGCACACGGTCCCTTGCGGATTGTGACGTATAATGGGGCATTTTATGGTGACGGATTTTTCCATGTCCTAATTTGTCTAGCAGAAGTCTTTATCGGTTAGGCCTACTAGGTAAATTTAGTAGGTGGCATGTTGAAGTTCATTAATATGTACTAGTCGTACCCAGTAGCGTGCAGAGATATCCGGGAGGGCAGGGGCAACTTTAAGTAAAGGGGCACGATGAGGTGTTTTTTTCCTGGACACCTTTTTTTTTTTTTTTAGCTTTTCACTCTCTCTTTTACCCTTTGGTGCCCCTTTCTTGGCCTTCCTGGCCTTCTTTTTTCCATTTTTAGGCCTCCAGGCCGTTTCTCCTCGATGCAACATTTATCGGTGCAGAAAGCAAAATAGGGCTTGTTTTTTTTTAAGGTGGAAAAAGGGCAGCGCCAATGCCCGCCCCCTGCCCCTCCTCCCCCTCAACGAAACTGATCACACAAAAATCTTATAAATAAACTAATGCAAGTAAAGGAAGGTGGAAAACAAGCCTGCCAGTGAAAAATCGTAGTACAGTAACCCACCTTTGTAGCACTTAAGTTTCGTCAGAGTGGCTTGATCCGGTTTCGAACTGGCAACTCAATCCGTACCGGATCACTGTCATAGCGGCTTAATCGACATGCCCAGTTGCCCACTCCTCCACTGGCGTAAAGATGACTTACTGAACCCATTTTAAAGTCACTGCAGTGACTAAAGCTCCATTCGACCGAGAATGCTTGTGGCCATAGGCAAACGGAGAAGGATTACAAATAAATACAATAGCTCAACGACGGATTACATAAATATGCATAAATCGCTCTAAATTATGTAAAGGAAAGATAAAAACAAGCTAAACAGCAAAAACTCACGGGATAGAAATATTGTAGTACAAGTGAGCCTCCTTCACGAATTCACATTTCGTCAGAGTGGCACGTCCCGCCCCGCTGTTTGACTTCTCTTCGTTCCTTGCTGCGATTGGTGTATATTCATTTAATCCTTCGTTGAGTCTTTGTATTTATTTGTATTCCTTCTCTTCTTTCTTTACAGCGATTGGT
>JAHWFP010128687.1:0-14072 GCA_023313725.1 Lithobius niger | reverse complement strand
TGTAAGTTTTTCATTGTGCCATTTTGTAATAAAGTGTTTTTTTTGTATAAGTACTTGTTTCTTCTTGGCTTTAAATTTGAATCCAGACAGCTTTTTAACTCTTAGCAGACATTTGAGAAATTTAACCAGTCACTGAACTCCTAGCATATTTCTGATTGCACTATGTAAAATAAATCTGTGAATCCTGGTTGGCATAGTCTATCGCTTATATTTGTATATCGATGGTCTTCAACCCTTAATTGGAAGACATACGGCATGTGCTTTTAAGTTCAGTTGCATGTTAATTTCTCAACAGTGTTTATTATCTTATTTGTTTAGATTAATTTTGATGTTTTGAGTCAAAATTCCCGAAACCATCTGCCAAGTTTTATTGGAACTATCGTAGGATAAAAAACCTATCTAAAAAAGCTAAAGGGGAAAAAAACAGCTGGTGAAATTCAAGCCAATGTAGAAAAAACTTTGTTCTTCAGGCTTATTTGACGCTTTTTCTCCCGCTGTTTTTTTCCCATTATGCGCACCAATAAAACTAGAACATTTTACTTCCATTTCGGTAAGTCTGTTGATCAATACAGGTCCTTGGAAAATTATGTTGGTTTTGAAAGCATTTTATTAAAGTACTTTATTTTTTGAATGTGTTCTTATAATAATAATAAAAAGTTTATTTGCCGAGTAAATTAGCAAAATGGTAAGATAGGGCTTTTACCAGAAACCGCTTATATCTTACCAACATTAAGTGATAACAAATACATATAGCTAGATAGAAATATCTGTACAACAATATAGCAAAAATAACATTAGGAATAGTCTGATATGTATGGTAGTAGGTTACACTTATTTAGTCTGAATTTAAAACAATTTATAGAGGGTGCCGTGACAACATCATCAGGTAAAGCATTCCAAACATTAATGACCCGATTTACAAAAAAGTATTTTCTGCAGTTTAATCTGAAGGGTTTCTTAACCAATTTCAGGGAGTGACCCCTGGTCCGCCTTTCTCTATTAACATCAAAGAAAAAAGATGGATCATAATCCAGGAGACCATGCAACAGACAATATGTGAATGACAGGTCGGCTTTTACCCGGCGTAGTTCCAAAGAATCAATTTTCAATTTATTCAGTCTGGCTGCATATGGTATATTTCGGAACCCTGGGAGAAGTTTGGTAAACACTCGCTGCACTCTTTCTAACCTCAGAATGTCTCCTCGAAGTGACGGGGACCAAACGGGGCTGGCGTATTCAACAAGCGGACGGACATATACTTTAAAGGCCCACAGTAAAGTTGGGACATCCCTAGAAGTGAAACAGTTTCTGATAATAGCTGCACGTTGCATTGCTATTTTAATGACAGCGTTACAGTGGTGAGTCCACGTTAGATTCGTAGAGAGCAAGACACCTAAATCCTTGACAGTAGTTAATGGTTCCAATTTTGAACCCGATAGGTAGTAATTATATGATGGATTGTTACCCCCGATATGCAACACTTTGCATTTATTGTCCGAAATCGGCAACTGCCATTGATCTGACCAGTTTTTTAGTTCATCAAGTTCATGTACGATACCAATGTGACTCTGTCTTGATTTCATTGCAGAGTGGAGTTTAACGTCATCAGCAAATTTTCGCAATTTTACACCAGCAGAAGTTGGCGATAGATCATTTAAGAAAATAGTGAATAACAATGGACCTAAAACTGACCCCTGTGGAACACCACTTTTAACCACAGCATCATCTGACACCGATTCCCCGACTACGACACGCTGGCTACGGCCCACAAGGAAATCAGTAATCCAAGCCAGTAGTTGCCCTCTGATGCCAATGTTTTTTAGTTTAAATAGTAATTTGTGGTGGACAACGGAGTCAAATGCTTTCGCAAAATCAATTAGAACTACGTCAACTGGGTAACCCTCATCTAAACAACTAGTCCAGTCGTTAAGGACGTCCAGTAGCTGTAGCGTTGTTGAGCGTCCAGGCAAAAAACCAAATTGATCATACGAGATTATATCTTGTTCGTTTAGGAAATTTAGCATTTCATTTTTAATAATTCTTTCCATAATTTTACAGGGTACACAAGTAAGAGATATTGGTCTGTAGTTATGTGGATCGGATGCATTACCTTTTTTGAAGATTGGAATTACACGTGCCTTTTTTCCAGCATTTAGGGATTTTGCCCGACTGCATTGAGCATTTAAATATTATCACCAATGGAGAGATAATCTCATTCCGCATTTCTTTGTAAAAATATGCGGATAGTCCATCAGGACCAATGGCATGGCTAGTTTTTGTATCATTAATTGCTTTGAGGACTTTCTCGCTTGAGAAAGACACATTATCTAAGGTTTGTGTGAACGCATGCATTAGGTTCCTCTGATTATCGGGGATGGCTCCATTATCGGAGATGAAGTTTTTGGAAAATATATTGTTTAAGGCATTTGCCTTTGCCTCGTCTGATGATACCACCTGTCCTTTTAACTTTAAGGGTGGGATACTTCGCTTAATTCCAGTTTTATTTTTTACCAACCTGTAAAGTGCACCAAGATTACCTTCCTTTATAACTTTACTTTCAGCTTGGATGGACAATCGCTTTACACAATCTGCATAGTTCCTGCTAGCTTGCTTATACAATGATTTGGTATCATCACAGCGATTTCTTTTATAATGGCGCCAAAGTCTCTTTTTACGCGAGCTTAATTTCCTGGCTTCACGAGGGATGTGTTTTTTATGCCGAAAAGAGTTGACTTGCAGTGTACTATGTTGATCCAAGGTGTCATTTATAGTAGCGATATAAATATTCCACATTATATCTACATCGGTAGCATCAACCATCCCAAGATTCCAATCGATCTCATGAAGAGAATTTTTTATGCCCTCCAAGTCAATTTTTTTAATTTTTAAGTTTGACACAGTAGGGTCAATTGAATGGATGGTGTGGATGCAAAAGGACAGCATAGAATGGTCACTAGTACCGAGTCCATGTAAGACAGCAATGTCCGTAATAGTGCGTTCATTGTCAACCAAGATAAGGTCGAGTATATTATTGCCCCGTGTTGGCTCGATGACTAACTGCTCCAAACCCAAGTCTGAGAAACAGTTAAACATTGTAGTGCCCGTTTTTCCTGTTGCTCCTGAATGTAGCCAGTCAATTGTTGGCTGGTTGAAATCCCCAACAATAACGTTGGTACGGTCAGATCTAAATTCTGAGTTAATGTATTCACACATTAATGTGACGGTATTGAAGTCATCCCCAGTAGGGATGTACCCAATAGTTATCGAAACCTTTTCATTGAATAGGTCCAAAGTCATTGCTTCAACTGTAGTACATACGTTTGTTACATGGTACAAGAGTCCTTTTTTTGCTGCAAATAAAATGCCACCACCACGAGTCAAACGGTCTCTCCTTTCGATGTTGTACGATATGTTGCCAGTCAGCATCGCGTCCGTTATCGTATTATTTAACCAAGTTTCCACAACAAAGATAAGGTCATATAAATCGCTTAACAATAACATATTGAATTCAACAAGTTTGTTCACAAGACTTCGTGCATTTAGAAACAGACAATTTAGGTGAGCTTTATGGTTAGTGTTCAAATTAACAGACCGATCTGAAGTATCTGTGGTAGACGGAAGGGACAAGGATCCAAGAGGGAGGAAAAAACCTGGGCCTACATTTAGACCATTATCCACCTGTAGTTTCCCAGAATGGCCTTAGTCATCACGTTAGTTAAATGTTTTTTTCCAATAGCAGAAAAATGTACTCCGTCTCCTGCCAAGAGGTACCTGGAATTTATAATAGCATCCCACATGGAGATGTATGTTACATTCTCGAGTTTGCAAATGTTCATAATGTGACCGTTGCAGCGGACCAAATAGTTTTTGAGGTCGAACCAAATAGCTTCTGGGACCCACTGGGGTAGCAGGCCAATGATGGAGAGTTTGATTTCAGGGTGGTACTCTTTTATTAGTCTCATTAGCTGTGACAGCCTTTCAGAAATACTACTGGGAGAGTCGTAGCCAATATTGTTAGTGCCCAGACACAGAACAGCATGAGTGGCCTCGGCATGGGACTTCATGATCTCGGGAATAAATTTTATAACATGCTCAATGCGTGCTCCGGGAAAACACCAAGTTCTGGAATTAAGTTTCGAGGGAAGTTTGATATGTCTGACCTGAGAGTCTCCAATAATTAGAGTGCTAGGGTTAGAGGGGACTTCAGGGGTAACTGCATCGAAATTCGTTATTAATCCTAAGTTGTCACACTGCCGATTCTGAATGGGGGGGTTCAAATGTTCAGCAGCTGGAGCCGGTTTTAAGGGATTACAGGGGGTGTTTCTTTGGATCAATGTAGGTTTAACAACAGCAGAGTGTAAGCCAGGGACAGATGACTCACAAAGTGTATCTACATGTGCGGATACAACCTGTATATTACCTTCACTTTGGGTATTTAGAACCGTGCTAACAACAATTTTGCTTTGGCCATCAATTTCCTGCATTGGAAGAGGTACACTGCAGGGCTGAGCGTTGAGCAGGATCTGTTCCTGCATACACATCATTTTGCTCATCGAATCAAGTAATGTCACTGATTGTTTCATTCTTGTGCGAACCCTGTGTCTGCTGTGTTGCAAGTCCCAACTCTCTTTATAATACAATGAAAGTAGGAACGAAATTCGTGGAACGACAATTCAAATACTCCTACATATTCAACATAACGACCCAGTTTTTTTAGTATTTTTAATTCCATTTTTTAGGCTAGAAAATTGGTTCACATTCTCATTTTTTAAAATTGGAAAAGAAAAAAAACCATTTAGGTGTTGAGTTTTTTACGGCCACTTGTATAGTTATTTCAATACAGCAAATCAGTACCCTCACCATCGCAGCCAGCTCTAAACGACGACCATGGATATCTTGGGGATATGTTTTTTTATGGGCTATTCCAGATGTCTATTGGGGATCCCAGACACCTCTCAACGACGTCTATGGATATCCGGTGGATGTGATTTTCAAAGAGTAATGCCAATACATCCAATGGATATCCTTGCCACCTCTATAAACGACATCCATGGATGTCCTACGGATACGTTTTTTTAATGGGCTATTCCCGATATCTAGTGGCTATCCCAACTACCTCTGAAAGACGTGCACGGATATGGTATGGATGTGATTTTTTAAGAGCAACATCCAATGGATATCCTTGCAACCTCTAAATGACGTCCGTGGATATCTTACGGATATGTTTTTAAATGGGCTATTCAAGATATCCAATGGATATTCCAGCAACTGCTAAACGACGTCCATGGATGTCCTACGGATATATTTTTTAAGGGCAATTCCCGATATCTAGAGGATATCCCAGCCACCTATGAAGGACGTCCACGGATATCTTGTGGATGTGATTTTCAAAGAGTAATTCTTGTACATCCAGTGGATATCCTCGTAAGCTCTAAATTACATCCATGGATATCTTACGGATATGTTTTTTAATGGGCGATTCAAGATATCCAGTGGATATCCTCACGATCTCCAGCCAACGTCAGGCGGATATCCTATGGATGTGCTGAGTAATTCCAGTACATCCAATGGATATCCTAGTAAGGTCTAAACGACGTCCATAGATATCTTACGGATATGTTTTTTTAATGGACGATTCAAGATATCCAGTGGATATCCTCACGATCTCCAGCCGACGTCAGATGGATATCCTATGGATGTGCTGCATCATGTCCAGGACTGGGACATCTGGATATCCAATAGATATCCATGGGATGTAAATGGATATCTTAGAGATATCCCTTATATCCATGGATGACATCCATTAGATATCCATAGGATGTCTTTGTGCTGTGTGGGAAGGGGCAGCAAAATCGCATGCCAGCTGCAGGCATTTCAAGGAGGGAACAGTAAAAGTTATGGCAACACCCTTGGGCAAGTAACAATGACACACTGAAAGCCCCAGCAAGGGTTCCAAGACCAATTTTCATCCTGTTTAAATGGAAAAATTATTTATGAATAATTTGAAATTTTCCGCTCTAATTAAAAACCCAAAACCTACTAACCGATTTTCTGCTGCTTCAATCTGCTTTAACCAAGAAGCTTTCTTCTTGCGTGCTTCTTCAGGACACATCTTCTTTGCCTAAAAAAAATTAGTAGAATGATAGACGACTGCGGCTGTAATCAAAATAACGTACACTGCCAACTAAATTCGGCACTTACTTCAGAATTATGAGTCTAGCTCCCGCTGCTAGAGGCTCTCAATTGTACTTGACCAAAATTAACGTACAGTTTTGTTATTGATTAGGAAAATAATTGTGATAAATTGAAATATCCATTACGCAAAATACAGTTAACCTCCATTGTAATAACACCTCTTACAATAACAAACCATTCATGACAAGACAAAACACGTAAGTGATTGTTTATAACAAACATTGGTATAATGTACTATTTCCAATAACTCATTGACTACGGTTGTAAACAGGTTTTACTTGTAACGGCGGGTGCTACGACGGAGTAGGTGCTTGTAGCATCGCCGGTCGCCTGGTGTAACTGGATCTTTCTTATTATCACTCTGGGTTGACTTTTAGTACTTTTTAGTTAAAACAGCACAACTGCTACAGTCCCGGTGTAGAGAATGGAGCAACGACGTCCTAATAATGTAGGCTAACTAGTAATAATAAGTGGTAACGCTGCCATCAAGGTGGGAAAAGGCTAGCTAAGTTAAATGTGAAGAGGATTGTCTTAAATAATAACTTCCAGCAATCAACGAACTCGAAAACCAACTGGCGTTTAAAACTCCTGGTTTTTTATTTTAAACAAACATGTTAAAAGAATCGCACTTTACATTTACCAATTTACAACTTAGTTTAGTTTATAAATATTACGGGAATTAACATGAAAATTCTTACACGTGAACTACGTTTAGTACAAAACAATTTCAAATAGAAACAGTGATTTTAGGCAACGGGGATTTCCCTAAAGCCTCTAAATTACGAACAGTCTCGACTGTGTAGTAATAGTAGACCTTAACCTACAGTTATATTTCGAGTGGTACTCCCACTAAATCAAACCGTACCCATCAGAATATCACATTAGAAAAGGGATGTACACTCCATGAAGTACTGCAAATCTAACTGACCCGACGGCCTTTGTTTACACTAAACTGCGTTAATGAAAAGGTGAAAAAAAGCTTGTTTTTAGGAAGGGACCGTGAACCCTTACGTTATGGCCGTTAACGTCCGAAATGCCGTTTGGCTTAACGCACCATAAGTTTTACATTCAAAGCTAAAGGTTAGGTTAAAATTAAACTATAAATTTTGAATTCAGAGACCAAAAAATAAACTTTCAATTTAAACTAAGTCATACGAACCAATTACCTTTGCCCGGCATGGCAACAATCGGACCGCGGCATCTCCACTCCCGACCGACGTAGCTACCTCTAGCTTTGAGATTTCTGAGCCTGTGCTAACGAGATTCTCCTGGGCCTGGGTTTTATACCTACTGCTTGGCAGGCAGGTAGAGGGTTAGCGCGGCCCTGTAGGAGAGCGACGGAGGGGTGGAGTGGGGTAGTGGGGAACTCTAGGAGGTGGAGAGACTGACCTAAACAGGCCGGGCTGTCACTACCGGAAGTAGGTATGACGGCGCGGACGGGCAGGGTAGCTGAGCGTTCTGAGTGGAAGGGAAATTGAATGCAGTGTTTTGATTGGAAAAAAATTGGTGAGGCTGCATTGACAAAGGGAATTGCCGACTTGGGAGCGTTAGAGGCCTGGCTTGAAAGTGCAAGTGCGTTTGAAACTCATAACAACGTGAATTGAGGCCTATAAAAATAAACTACGATATTATGTATCGCAGCTATTGAAGGAGGGGGGGGGAGGACAAAGTGTATTGCTCAGAATAAACATTTGATTTTGGGAAACAAACTGATATTAATAAGGCATGATTTTAATTGAAGGAAAGCTAGTTTGTTTTCGTTTTTAGAGGTTGGCTACGGTCGGAGTTTTGGATGAAGATGCTATTAAAAATAAACATGAAAATAAACACTGGGTCTGTCAAAATATACAAACATTAAAGTTCGAGCTCCGGTAGGGTTCATGGCAAGAATTTAAGTTTACCAAACTGCTTTTAGTACAAAAATCAAAAGATTAAATATACCAGCTTAGTTTTAATATGCTATAACGCATATAGGTTATATTTTAGTCGTTTGCAGAAGCAGACAAGTGAATTTAACGTCGGACATTTTTCATAGATAACATAAGTCGTCACTCGTTTTATAAATAAAAAATATCATGAGTATTTTACATGTATGTGAGGTAAAGTACCATTAAAATGGAAGCCCCTCCTAAAACAGAACTAAGCTAGTGTTTTTGGCTTTATGCCTGAAAGAATAAAATACAAAATATACAAGGTTTGGAAAACGGCGACCGGAAATGAAGTTCGCTACGGCTCAGTTTGAGCGATTTTTCTTAGTGATGCCATTTATTAATGGAGATGAAATTTTAGGATGTTTTTCCGTGGAAAGTTAGAGGATGTGTTCTTCTATTAAGGGCTGCAAGAATTGGTCGATTTGCTGCATTTTCCATGGAGATATGCTAAGTTGAATGGTGTGGTCTTTTGGCGCTGGAGTGCCAAATTAAAAAAAAAGTGTTTGTTGCAAAACGAAGATTTCTGCCTTCAGGTTTTTTGCTCGGCGGTGTTAAGGTGTCCTCACCGCGAATGTCTAATACAAGACCACGTTTACATGCCCCCACAGGGAGGACTTTATTCGGGGTTCCTGTTGAACTCCAAATAAATGCTACAACAGAAAGGGTCCGTGCACACAAGACATGCCAAGCCATGTAAATAAATTGCATAAATTAATGCACCAAGGAATACACCTTCTGAGAAACACATCACCACAAGTTAATAAAGTACACTGTTTACAAAAAATAAAATTGCCATTTTATATTTTGGGGGACTGACGTTTTTGTGGCTCAAGAAATTTTTGTAAATAAAAATTACAAGTTTAAAGAGACACTATTTGCAAAAATTAGCTTCGTGCTGTCCACGCTGCTTGTTGCAGGAAATTCGTACAGGCCACAAAGAAAATTGGAGCAACGACAGTTTATATAAATAAAACACTAGTTTTGAACTAAAAGGTCACAGTTCAAGGGTTTTTGTAGCTGTTAATTCAAATGATATAATCGCAGCATTTAATGCTCTAACCAGTCAGCCGTTCACAGAAAGTTGTTTTTTTTATCTGGGAAAACCTCGAAAAAAATACCCCTGGGCGCACTCCTCAGGACCTAGCTTGCAATAAGGATCGGAATAGAGGGTACTATAAGCGCATGCGGAAATATACGCTCTATTTAAAGTTAACAGACTACCACTGGAATGGTTTAAGGTTACCAAACAACTTGTTTACAAACCATTTTGCACTGAAGGGTTTAGAGACATAACCCATAACTGAAAAAATAAAATACAACTGTAAGGGCTTTTTGGCCAAAACCCTTTTGGAGAGGATACCGGGACTCCAGCTGTCAAAAAAACCTTCGGGAAAAATCGTTTTCACGAACTCTAAGTTTTTTTTTCTCAAGTCTTGGCGCCCCCCGCCCTTGACTTGTCCAACCTCCAACTTCAAAACACTTTATCTACAGGAGTTACCATCCGAATTGACCCATCATAGACTTTCTTAATAGCCACAACTTTATTCTACCATTCTGCGAAAACAGAACTCAAAAATTCCTTCTGGTTCTCCAGCTACAAGCTTAAGAAAAAGTCACCATACTGTGCCGCGACGCACACACTCCCGGTCATCGTAACTCCAACCAGTTTGTACATTTGTAATGATTTCTTTCCGATTTTATAGGCATAAAGCCGACCTAGTTTAGATTAGTTGTGGAATAGAAGGAGCTTCCTTTGCACAGGTACCTAACCTCATAAATAGGATGTGAACTTGTCAAATGTGATATTTTTTATTTTGATTTATAGCGCTCACAATTTTTATGAAAAATTTCCATGATAACTAAGTTCTGCTACAGCAAAGTTAATGCCCCACCTTAAATGCGTTTTAGCATTTTTCACTACGTTAAATATTTACTCTTTTACTATTTTTACTTGCCCCTTGAACACAACCATGGTGCTCAACTTCAAAAGATTTTTACGGCAATTTTACCGGACACCACTTTTTGTTTTTGTTTGTAAATATGGATACGAAAATCGCCGAGGGTGACCACCTACAGTTCCAAATGCAATTCTAGCTTGCTCTTCCTTCTATAAAAACAATTCAGTAATAAGATCTGTTTTCCTGTGCCAATAAATTGATATTCTGTGCAAACACTTCGTCCCCCCCCCCTCCTTCAATAGTTGCGATGCGTAACATCGTAGTTGGGACTGTTGCGTTTCCATCAATTCACCAAACCCTTCCAGAACTCTAAACCCTCAACGGCTCCAACGGTCCTAGATCCAGCCACTCAGAGCTCCTAAGCTCCAGCCAATCAGCGAAAAACCCCCTTGTCTCTACCTTTTAAAGGCCAATTCAGATCGTTACACTTTCCTCTAAAGCATTCACGTGGTACAGCTCGTTTTAGAACTCGAACAAATTTCCCTCCTCCAAGCCTGCCTGCCTCTCTTGCCGCCAAAACGTGCAGTCGTCGCAGACGTCCGCCCCTCCCTCCCCCATAAAAACCCCAGCCCAAAGTATCCACAGCACAGCTCACAGATCTCAGACTAGGAGGTGGTCACGCCGAACGGGACCAAAACGATGCCGTCCGAAAGTTGCCATGCCGGGCACTATGGTTGTGGTTCGTATTTTCGCGTAGTTTATAGTTGAAAGTTTTACTTTAGGCCCCTAAACCTAAATTACTAGTTCAAATTTTAACTTAACCTCTAGCTTGAATTTTTATGTTTTAACTTCGTGCATCGGCAGTTTCTGAACTTAGTTAATCATAAACGTCAGGGTGGTTCCCTTCCTAAAGCACCATGTCGATCTTACTTATTTTAAAGAATTTAATTTAAGTGAAAGTCCTGCTTAAATTGCTAGTGCTCCCGTTGAGCCGATCTAGTTCAGATTTAACTGGAAGTTTTAGTTGAGTTAGTGGGAGTTTGAACGCAAACAACATACTGTAGGCCTAATTGTAACTTGCGGCTGCTTTTACTTTAGGAGGTTGAAAAATACCTGAGTGAACTTTCTTGATGTGAAAGGTAACTGTTTTCTTAAACGCCAAAGTTCGTTGGTTGAATTTAATAATGTAAATTCGTTGTGCTTTAATTTAATTTCCAAAGCTTTCAGTTATAAAAGCTCGTGATAAATTGTAAAGTGCTTTTTATTCTTACTGTCTATAAATAAAACCAAGCGTTTTAAACGTCAGTTGTTTTTACCCAGTTATTAATTGTAGAGTTAAAATATTACGTAAATCCCCTTTTATTCTTAACTCAGGATTTTCAGCAATTAATGTCACTCCACCTGGTGGCAGCGCGTACCGTGTAATTTAATACTTGTTAGCCTACATAAATTGATAGGATATTTTCGCTCCGTTCCCTACATCGGGCCCGTAGCCTCGACTGTGCTTTGATAAACCAACAAATCACCGAAAGTATTATTTTTAACAAGACCGAAGTCTACCTGATGTCGGGGATGTTACAAGCACCTCAGCCGTCGTAGCATCCGCCGTTACACAACGCTGGGAGGTTTTGTGGATAATAACGCAAAAACCTTTTAATCAGAGTTTACCTTTTGCCCTCAGAGGTGAGACAGACGGTTTTTTATAAAGAAAACCATTTCGTTTAAAACTTAAAGAAGTCCAACTGGGAACAAGTTGCAACCCCCGTAGAATATTCCTAATGAATATTTAATTAGTGTCATTACAATCTTTGTCAATATTCTCCCACAAAGGGAGACGTTGATAGTGACAAAAAGAGTAAAACATTGGCACTTAAAATTTAGGTGTGAAGTCCAAAACGGGAAATAGCTGAAAGTTCCTTTTGGAGTGGTTGCACTTTCAATATACCACTTAACAAAATTAAAAAAAGATAAAAATTAATTTCCAGTAAATTTGTACTGAAACTGACGTGTTTTAACAATTAATGTTTAAACAAAATACCTGCTGAGAGTATCAGTGATCACTACACAACTATCCAGGTTTGTCCAACGAAGCAGTTTAAAGTTTGCAGACTTTAAAGCAAAAAACACTATTTTTGGTGTTTAGGTTAGGCGTTCATGGATGTAGCCACTTTTGTAGCGGCGTATAATTACTATTTAAAAGAAACTCGCACGGGAATTTACCTTTTAATTGCAAAAAAAAAACTCTAATTTAGAGAAAAAAAAACTACATTAGGTTAGGTTTACAACCTCCGTTTCACTGGGGACATCTATCCAGTACTAGAGCCATAATAATGCATGTATTTCCACCCTAGACTGACACAGAATTCACACTAAAACATTGGCCCTAATTTTAAAAAGGAACTGGGGGAAAAAAACTATACAAGTTTTTAGTTGTTCAGTTTGGAGACCATTCAAAGGTTTTACTTACTCCACTACTAGAAAAATTACAATTTTAACTTTCGGTTAGGTTAGCATTACAACCTTCGTTTCAACTAAAAAACAATTATAGTTTAAAGAGGTATAATTGTGGTGATCAAGCACAAAGATTTCATCTTTTTATCCAAGATAAAAGTTTAACAACAAAACATCGGGTCCTAATGTAAAAACGATCAAAAAAACTGCATTTAAGTTTTCACTACTTGCATACCGATTTAATTTAATTTAAAATCAGTCTAGCTGTCTTTACTAACTTTTAGGTTAGGGTACGATTTACTTCGTGACACAAGCCAACTTGAGAAGCTGGTTTTGTTTATTTCTGGCTAACTGGACATGACGAAACTGCGGCTCACATCATTATCTGAAAGGCTACATTTCATTCTACTTCTAGGAGGTGTGTTGACCTTATGGCGACGCTGTACACAATCAAAGATCGTTGGGGCGTGGTCGGTTTCCACTTGTTGCTGTGGCACATGGCACAGGCCAGAGGAATTTTTAATGAGATCCCTCTCATCCAAAACTTTTGCTTTCGGCGACCAACCGATGATTGGTTGCCGCTGGTTAGGCGCCCGAAAGTCTGACGGCGCTTGGGACTCGACCAATCCCGCGAGGCTGGGCTTTACAGTTGCACGTTTGATTTAATAAATCAATCCCTGGTATCCCCAATACTATGTCAAAAATAGGCCTAGATGCATTAGAAACACAAGCTATGGTTTTTAACCCTGCTCCATTTGTTAATTTTACACACATGGTTACCTGTTTAACTCCACCACATGATCGCTTAACACAGACTTACATTTAATCACTTGCTTTAAACGCGGCCACTTTTTGGCGAGTTTGGCACTGACAATGTTAATTGTGCTATCGGTATCGCACAAGAGTTTAGTGCTATACTTACCTATGGTACAGTTTAAAGTACTAGTCTTTAAAATTTCCGTGGCATCTTTACAGACTATAAAGCATGCATTTGCGGATGCCGAAGCTTTGTTAAGTTCGGGGCAACGATTGCGGAGGTGCGAGGCTGAGCCGCATTCGTAACACATTCTAACATTGTTAGATTTGACATTGTCGGTTTTAACAGCATTAGCATCAGACCTAGTTACGCTGTCACTGCTATTATTAGTCCCAACCGGGTTAGCTAATACGTTTCGAGTTTGTTTTGTTTAGACGACTGAGCACTAGCGTGTGCTTTCCCTGTTTTAAGGGCCATGTCGGCAGAAATCTGTTTATTTCGACTGGTTGTAAACTCGTCACAGAGTTTGGCTGCTTCGTGTAACGTTCTAGTTTTTATCTGGTCCGGCAACCATTTGCGTAAAGCAAAGGGACATGATTTGGTAAATTGTTCAAGAAAGACTAAATTAGCCAACTTATCGTAGCTGCTATTTACTTCAGCTAAAGATACCCATCTGGAAAATAGGGTTTCTAATGCAAACGCGTGTTCGTGGAACAACTGTTTGGGGCCACGTTCAAGAGAACGAAACTGGGCTTGTACGGCTTCCTTAGTTTGGACAAACCTTTCAAGTAATCTGATTTTGACTAGTTCATAATCATGCATTTCTAAAACTGACATTTG
>JAHWFP010128686.1:7721-28744 GCA_023313725.1 Lithobius niger | reverse complement strand
ACAGCTTGGTCATTAGCGCCAACCTCAGTCACAGTGCAGTGGTCCGGTTTGCCACTGCACCACAGAAGGTGGTTACAGAAAGAAATCGGCTAACTTCATCGCAGCTAAAGAGCAATAGACAAAATGAAAACGGCTAAGTAGCTAAAAAACTTTTACACTATTTATGTAATGTTTGTTGCGAGTGCGTCAATCGAAGGTGAAAACACTCAGTAGTCATTGAAGGTTGATACCCATTAAGTGCATAAGTGCATTAAGTGCATCTAAACGTTGTGAATTTTAGACCCAAGGCGTTTTCAAGTGAATCAAAAAAAAAAAACCCTTGCCATAACAATTTGTGCAATTCAAAAGAAAGCACATGTCACTGCCATACAGTTATAATAATGTTAAGACTTCATAACAATAAAACCAATTAAAAGTAAGGCAACACACTTCAACAGAATGTGATGCCTGTTACGCCACCGCTCACTCCGGGAACACTTCTAGGAAAAGGAAAGAAGGATGTGAAACGAAGGGCACGGCAACACAATGGTTATTTGCACCCATTAGAGAAACATCATATGCTATCCAGCTACCTTCACGCGTTGTTACGTACCTATAAATAATAATATAAAGTATAATTGGGGGGGGGGGGGTGGATTGAGGCTTAATGGCGCGTCGACAACTTGGTCATTAGCGCCAAAGTATAATGGCTGGAGCTCTGGTCAAAATTCAGAAAATAAAAAAAGAAAAACTGGAAAAGAAAAAATTTAAAGCCGGAACTTCTGAATGAACTACCTTAAATCCATGCTTTTCTTTGGGTGACAGATGTGGTCGAAACCATGTAGGGGTTCGATAGGGGGTGTGACTGTTCCCATGTGTAAATGAAATGATGGAAATTGATATTTATGGGTGTCTTAATCTACACCTTCATTGTAGGCCTAATCGAAGTCGCAATCTAACTCTTAATTTAACTTCCCGATAGACAGTTTCTCATAAGAAAGCCTAAAATTATAGACTTGACCTTATCAGTCAAAAGCTCACGTTACACGAAAAATCTAGCTTACATTCTGCAGGAAAACATGAAAGAAAGGCAGCCTCGACACTGTTGCTTTCCGCCCATCCTGTTACAATTCTGCCTCTATTTAAGCCAATAATACAGTTCACAGCTGAGAGCGGAGAGAAAGAGGTGAGAACACAAGAACACAAACCAACAAGATGCAGCTGAAAACACACAGAAAGCAAGCGCAGAAGGTGCGGCTGAATAGAGACAGATATTAGGTGCAGAGGGGGGGATTGAGGCTTAATGGCGCGTCGACAACTTGCAGAAAATGCGTCTGAAGAGACAGAAAATAAGTGAAGAAACCGAGGATGAAGAGACACAGAGGATGCGGCTGAAGAGACACCAAATAAATACAAAAAGAAGGATGAACGAATATGAGGAAAGGGGACGTCAACAAGATGGTTATTTGGGCCAATACCCTGGACTAATCTGACCTTATTCTGGCCAACTACAGTACACTACTGAAGGCTACCGATAAATTACCAGTAGGAATTGCAGCAAGGGGAGAGAGAGATGTGAGACCACAAGAACACATACAAAAAAGATGCGGCTGAAGAGCGCAGAAAGTAAACACAGATTATGCGGCTGAAGAGACACATCCAATAAACATAGAAATAGGGAAGGCTTTATGACGCGTCGATAGCTAGATCATTAGTGCCAACCTCAGTCACAATGCATTGACCCGGATTGGGGGGGGGCGAGACATTACAGAGATGTTAGTCAAACCCCTAATCTAAATCTTGTCATACATCTGTACCTCCTGCAAAAATTGAAAAACACCGGACAGGAGGACAGACTTATCGCCCAACTGACGCGCAATGTCATGCGGAAGATGGAACCGACGACGAACACCATCAAGATGGCGACAATCAACAAGTAAGTGCCGGACCGTAAGTGGCCGTCGACACCAAGAACATTCAGGAGGATCAACCCCCCGCAAAAGGAAACAGTAAGTCGGGTGTGACCAATTCGCAAACGGGCCAACACAACCTCCTCACGGCGACTGCGGCGACACGCCGAGTGCCACTCCTCGACAGTGCCTTTAATGGCCCGTAACTTATTACCGTCCTGTCTGTCCCGGGTTGCTGCTGTGCCACATACAAAGTATACAGAGATGTTAAACAAACCCAAACCACAGGAAGAAAGATATATAGTAAAGGGCACATCAACATGTTTGTTATTTGCGCCCATACTCTGGACAAATCTGATCTCATTTTGGCAAACAGCGCAGTACATAGCTGAAAAGCCACTGACAAATAACCTTAGCGAGGGGAAAAGAAAGGGGTGACAACCAGGCAGATGCGGCTGACGACCTAGAGAAAATAATTGCAGATGACGATTATTTCCGCCGGAATCTGGCAAATATGACCTCATGTTGGTCAAAAACAATATAGCTACAGACATATTAACCAGTATAAAATATTAGCAAGGGAAGGCAAAGCGGATGACAGCACAAACCAAGAAAATGCAAGTAAGGGGGTGGGATTGATGCTTAATGGCGCGTCGACAACTTGGTCATTAGCACCAACCTCAGTCACAGTGCAGTGGTCCGGGTTGCCACTGCATCACACATTACAGAGATGTTATTCAAACCCCTAATCTAAATCTTGCAAGTAAGGGCCGTAGAAAATGTTCGCAGAAGATACGACTGAAGAGCTACAGAGAATAAACGTTCGACGAGGTGTTATTTTGGCTGTGGTTTGTAACACAATCTTAACTAAAGCAGATGAATAAGTCAGCCAAAAATAATGCAGCTGAAACAAATCAAAATCAGGTAATTATGTAAATAGTTAACCGAACCACGCTAAATCACTCAATTTGTTTACTAATCGACGCAGATTATCATCCTCTTCCCACTTCACATTAAAAAACCGGGGAAAATGCGGGGAAAAAAATATTGAAAATACGTAGAACGATAAAACGGCCGTGTAAAGCGCCGGAAACAGTATCAAGAAAACCTGATTTACATCGCAATGAAAGGAGACGAAAATTATTTTTCTTTCGCAACACAACAAAAACATATCCCTAACCTAACCTGCCTAACCTAACAGTAACTACAAAACCACAATAACACAACCATAACCTAACTTGCCCAACCTAACCTGGTAATGATGCAGTTTAGCCGAACCACGCTAAATCACACAAAAACAAATATACACCTCATATCTAAATCACCACCCAAGCACTAAAGGGATTAACTAATGCAACACAAAACCTACAAATGTGTAACTGGGCATGCTATATCAGTCAACAAATGTGTTGGTGCGAAAACCAAAAACACACTTTGTCTTCCTCATAAGCAGCCCTAAATTACATATAGTAGGCCTAAAACTTCAGGACGAGATTGAAATGAATCGACAATACTCTAATAAAACAAAGCTAGAAAACTATATAACACGGATCACTGTTTACGAACCTTTCGAGGTCAGGAAACCTAATTATGCGGAAGATTTGACGATAGGATATACGCAAACGAAATTTCTATCGCCGCAAGACGAAAGTAACACGCTAAAATTCGAAGCATTATGGCCGGATTTGTAGTTATTTGTTGCCATGGGGATGATCCTTCGTGGTTACAGCAACAATTTAGCGCCCCTGGGTTTCGATTGTTTCCACAAAACGTGGTTTAAGCACGACTCTCAACTTTTCAAAAATGGAGTAAAACAAGTTTAGCGTTCCGCACAATCATAGCTTCCTGTATGTACAAGGCTTAACCCTCGGTTTCACGTAGCACGCGAGACGCGTCGTCAAAGAGATGCGCTGAAGTGAAAGCACGAAGAACGAACTTCCCCAATCATAGCATTGATCAGTGTTAGCGGGACGCACAAAACCGTGGTAATCCTTTCATTATTAAATTTACCGGTGTTGCAGCACTAAACGAACATTATTTTACGGTAATGGTGACTATTCTTGAAGTCTTCGGACGATTTACTGCTACGTCAAAGGATCGTTTAACACATTTTTAATGAGAAGAGAGTGCCGTAGCGTACTACACAGTACAATACACACGTACCTTGGTCCTTCTTCTGTTTGAAATCCATGAAATTAAACCTCCGTAGACTTTGTTTTGTTATCGAGTGGATAAAGAGTTACGTAGCCTGAAGCCATTGTTTTTAAACTTTAATAATTTGGTGTCAACGCAATGTTTTAAGCTTAAAATCCGCGTTGCGCGTCACGAGTACATTTTACAGTTCAATCCGCATGCTAGAGCAGTTCATTTTCGGGGTGTTCGCAGCGCGACTGGTGGTAGACTTGGCGGCTAACAAGACGGCGCGTCAAATTTCTAACGTAAAACCTTTTAGATCCAGGAAGCTATGGGACAATATAGCTCGAACCTTTTCAATAAAGTAGTAAGTAGTCTATAAAAAAAATAAGAAGAATTGCCTGGCAAAGCGTTCCTGGGTATTGACCAAAAATGCTGAATTCTGCGCGACCATAAATGTACTGAGTTAATGGGTTTTTTTCTGCCAAAAGGCCGTTCCAGTACAGCATACATTTCTATGATCAACTAATCTAGATACACACTAGTGTATCGCGGCAAATATACGAAATTTAATGATTGTCAAGAGTTTAATTGTTGTTATGGGCTGCTAGTACTCAATAATATCAAATAAATTCAAGTTGTCATATGTAAAAAGGCAGCCCACTAGTAGACTTTTAACTGTGATAAGCTAATATCTGATTACACCCTCTGGTGTAAATTCCCCATGCGGTAGAGATCTTTGCAAATCGTTGGTTTATCAGGTGTGTCGGGTCCAGTAATGAAGGAAACGTTAACATTAAAGTGTGGGATCGTGTTCTTTATGGGAAAAACGAAATGAAATGAAATCCCAGGTGATGCCGTTTTGTTTCTGGCGCACGCGCAGGTCACGCAGACAGCTGTGGAAGGCGCCTAAAAGTAGTGACGTCACGACTCGTGGCTCAAACGGGATTTTCTCCAGAGCTTGTGCATCGTCTGCTTAAATCAGGTGGTTTAAAAATTCGTACGGCTTAAACAATGACACTTATTGACGTCGGATGACTTACAATTATTTCCAGTATCTAAACTATCGATAAAAAAAATTCATTGTTGGAGGGTTTAGTATTCCTTTAACTGTAACGAGCTTATACCTGATTTCAGCCATAGCGTATATTCACCAAGCGATTGCAACTTTGCAAATTATTGGAATCTGGTGTCTTGGGTCAAGTAACAAAGAAAACTGCAATATTAAAATGCGGGAACGTGTCCTTTATGGAGAAAAATGTCTCTCAATAACGTTGATTTGTGTTACTGGCTACTACTAGCTTGCAACTATTACCTAGCTAATGACATGGCTCCCATGTTAGTTCTCATAAGGTATAAAGTCACGTCAACAGCTCGTTTAGGGAAAGTTCGCATACTTAAATTTTGGCACACAGGAAAAGCGTAGTACAGGGAAGGGCATTTTTCTAAAATGAGGGTTGCAGCTAGAAGCACGTAGTCCTGAAGTGGCGCGTAAATGCAAAATTATTGTTGTAACCACTGTTTGCATTGTTATCCAACAGTCTATTACAACATCGTTTCAGTATTTAATTGTCAGAATATATTGTTGCTGCAAAGATGTAGAGCGCGGTGCCTATTAAAGGGACACCCGGCCTGCCTTGTAACATTCCACGTGTCAAATTACAGCTACGCGCAGATTTTCATCCGAGCAATAACAGTGCCAAGGTCGGTTGTGGAGGTAGCTGCGTTCCTCGCATAGCTGCTGTCTCGGTTGGCTTTGTGAATAGTAAACGAAATAAATAGACATACATCGCTGGAAATAATACTAAGGAAAATTGGAAATTAAGCCAACAGCGAAAATCATAGTAAACGAGACAGAATCAAGTCAACGATTGTGTCGTCACAAACCGGAATGATTCACGTATTTTAAAATCACAATGTATAATTTTCTAGGCTAGTGTCTTATAATTTTGCTTCGGCGATCTATTGGAATAATTAATTTTAATTTTTACCGCATTAGTCTATTAGATTTTAGATCTCATGGTAATTATTAGAAAATTAGCAGATGTACACACAGAGATGAAACGTCATGATTATTGTACGCGCGCAATGCATCATATAATTACGAATCGTTCTTAAATATAGTTAACAATATTCAACAGAAAATCTCCTAGACGCCACATTTTAAAACGGTTTTTTTTAGCATGGGAAAGACTAACGGTAAGTAAATAGGCCTTTGGGGCCGTACTTGATGTGGTGGATCGAGAAAAATGGCGCTGGGAGGTATATCCCTTTAAGTGGTGCGATTAACTTGGCAAATGTTTTGGTGTGTGGACATCACTCCTTTGAAGGGCCGAACCATTCGGAACTTGACGGCCCCTTTTACCAGTTTTGGTTTTTGATATGATAAATAAATCAATGGCTCACAAAAACAACAAATCACACTAAGAGACTGTGAGTCTTTCATTGAAAGAAGAGGTGGAAACAAAATGCAGTTCGTGAGCACAGGGTACAATCAAGTAGGAAAAAAAAGTAATTTTTTCAAAGAAGTATGTTTTAGTGATGTGCTAAGTTTGTTGGTTAATCTGGACACACGCTGGTGTGGTGCCGCCAAGTAGACGACCAGCCATGTTGATGAAACTAAATGTAATTGAGTGAGCGACTCCAGCTTCATTGCGCAATTGACATTAAGCTCGGGAGAAGCAACTAAAGGGGCGATGCGCTTATTGAGTGAGCGAAGCGAAAGAAAATCAGCGTTTGTTAGCCAGTGTGCTCAAAAATGGGATTGAACAAATTTAAGCATGGATATAGAATAAACCAAAAAGTGTCAACTTGGCTGATGTAACGGCTATGGCATATGTGCAAATTATGAGTGAGAAAATTTACACACATAAAATTCTCTAGAAAAAAAGTAACGGCGACGATAAGACCGTGTGACCTATAGTATACACATTCACAGTCGTATGAAAGTTGTGATATCAACCCAAAACCAAAAGTGGTATAAGGAAGCCGCCAAGTTTCCAAAAAGGGGCTGGCCTATGAAAGTATTGATCTCATTCAACCAGGGAAAGGTCGCCAAGGTTAATCTTATTAGCCAAGTTAATCGCACCGCATAATACTTTGGACGTTAAATGAAAACTTGAAGATTGCTACCGCAAGTAGCAATATTCCAGTTTTCATTAACTTCCGAACTATTACTAAGTGCGATTAGCTTGCTAATAGGATTAACGTTGGTGGTCTTTCCCTGGTTGAATGATATCAGTACTTTCAAAGGCCGACCCTTTTTGTAAACTTGGCGGCTTCCTTATACCACTTTTGGTTTTGGGTGGATTTGGGTTACTGCCTAGCTAGCTATAAGGATAAGGATCCCATGTTAATTCCCATAGGGTATGAAGACACGTCTAGAGCTCGTTGGGAAAGTTCGCATATCTAAATTTTGGCACGCATTTTAGAAAAAGGCACGTTCCCGTAAAGAGTAGTACGGGAACGTGCCTTTTTACGGGAACGTGCCTTTTTCTAAAATAGGGGTTGCATGTGGTCCTAAAAAGGCGCGTAACCGCTAAATTGTTGTTGTAACCATTGTTTGTATTGTCAGTCAGCGGATGAGTTAGCGGATGGGCTAGCTAGAGGTGTCTGTGACTGCTACTGAGTCCCTGCAGACCCTTCAGTCAGTTCGGTCGAAGCGTCCAATGCTTGCTGGTTGGTGCACTGATCAGTGGACTGAAGAGTGGATTGGGGCGCGAGTAGGCCGGGAACTCTTTCGGATCCACCCTGTGTGATTTCGATTCTCTGTTTTGGATAAAATGCAGGTTTATCCCCTGCAGGTTTAGTCCCTGTCGCGTCTGCGCACTCGGCACTCCCTTCTCCGAGCACATCGGTATCGCTTGGGATGGGATGATTCTCCACTTTGTCCAGTGTGCCTGGTTGAAATTTCGCCAGAGCAATTTTTGCTGTCATGCCCAGTCTTTCGTCAGCAGCGATTATCCCTGGCTCCTCATTTGCGTGCTTGTTCGTCTGTGGATGGCCTCCTGTCCCTCGCTGGTGAATCTGCAGCTCGAAGTAGATTAGCTGCTGTTGTGCAGTTTAGGCGCGCCACTGGGTGCTCTTGCGCGATGACGGCCTTCCTAGCACTTGCTTAGCTCTCTACTTGGCCAAAGGTAGCGTATTTATTCTCTATGGTTTTACTCCGCATTGGGTTGGTTCGCAGTTGTAGTGTTGTTGTAGCAGAGTAGCCACAGGATGCGTGGCTGTGGGCCTTTTTCTGCGTAATCAAATCAAATCGAATCAAATCAGCAGTCTATTATAACAAGCTTAAGTGCTATACGTGCATCGTTTCAGTACTTGGGTCGAGGCTGGGGAGCCACCTCTCCAGCTCCGGGCCGCAGAGCTCCTTGTTGCCTTGTGCATCCGGAACCTGAGCCGGGGTGACGCGGACCCAGTTACGTCTATTGTGGATGACTACTATCTGGTGAGTGAAAGGCAGTGCACCAGTCTTGGCGTGGCGTCGTTACTGTTAGATCCGGCTCTTAGGCCTCTCAGCCCAGTTGCCAGCGTCTATACCCACGTGTCCGTGGCAGTGCTGTGTGGCTCTCAGTCATGGCTTTGAACCGCATACGACAGTGTAATTTCCTTCTTGACGCGTCTCTTGTCCGCAGCAGCATGACTGGTGGTGTTGGGGTCTGGATTCCCTCTCTCAGGCTCAGGGTTGGGCGGTCCTTATCTGGTGCGTCCTCGAGTTTTACTTGCTGTGTCTTGTGGTGCAGGATGTGGTTGGTGATCTCCAGCTGCCATCGTGCACGGTCTACACGGACTCGAAGTCCTGTCTCGTCACATTGCGGCGCTCTCTTGCAGCCATGGACGTTGGGGACCGTATGATAGGAGTATGCCTGGAAGCTTTGGCAGGATGTGCAGACGTCTGATGTTTGTGTCTTGTGGATCCGTAAAAACACTAGCTGCCCAGGCAATGAGGAGGCCGACCCATTGCCCCCAGTTCTGTAGCCACTGGCCACGGGTGTGTGTCCTTACTCCAGTCTGTTAAGTCGCGTCGCGTCTTCCTTCGTGCGTGGGTCCTGCAGCAGTGGGGTGCTCAATGGAGAGCAGCTGCAACGGGTCGCGCTCTTTATGGCCTGGGTGTTTGATGCATGGGGTTCTTGACAGGCTCCAAGCCTGGGCAGCTCGGCTGGTGTCGCGGCTGCACACTGGCAACTCCCTACTTTTGGGGCATCGGCATCTCCTGGCAAAACGGAATTTCACCGTTCAAATATTGCGTCATCAGGAAGGGTGGAGGGGGGGGGGGTTCGCCCGCCCGCGACGATCAATGACGTGGGGGGGGGGGACCGGGAATGGCCAGTTGATGACGTAAGCGTCGTTATCCCAGTAAAAGGTTGGAAAAATGCAAAATAAAGAGCCCTCAGCAAAATACAGGGAAAACAACCCCTCTTGGAGAGGAGGGGGATCAAGTTAGAAATAACGTAATGGAGGGATTGAGCACTGATGACGAGGGGGGAAGGAGGGTTGAAAATGAGCAATTTCTTGATGACGTTATACTTGAAAGGACCCTTACAAACATTTTGCACGAACTTTGTGTGCCTCTGTTTATAATTCCAGCTGATCACTGATTCAAACCAACAACTCCCATGTGCGGCTAAAAGGTGGCAGGGGGAATGCAACTGATCCCACAAAATGTAGACCTGTTTCCCTTGCATGTGATCCATTTCGAGTACTACAGCGAATGGTCAAAACTCACTTACAACTTTTTTAAAGGTTGATTAAAGGTTGACCAATATGGCTTCCTGCATGGAGAATCAACTACAACTTTTAAATTACGGAGAGGGTTGGCACTCGAGCACTCGACGTAGGTGTTCCCACTGACATGGTTTTGATAGATTTTGCAAAAGCCTTCGACTTAGTGGTGCATGAAAAGTTTACCTAAACTTTTTGCATGCGAGGGCAAGTCCTGAGTTGGATATCTGATTTCCTTACCAGGGGCCTGCATTGGGAAGCGTATTTCAAGTGTAGTGCCCTGTAACCAGTGGGGTCCCACAGGGATCAGTCCTCGGGCCTCTTCTGTTTCTGATTTGTGTGGCTGATCTGGAGACTTGTGACAGGTCATGTAAAAAGCCAAAGTATGCCAATGATGTAACACTATGTAAATGTGTAATCCAATCCAAACACCGTTTACCCCGATGGCCATTTAACTTTTTTAAACGAGTTATCTCGTATCATGACATGGTCTAATAATTGGCAACCTTATAGGAATGTGAACTTCCTATAATTTCCTAGCATTTGGGTCACCGGTGATCTGTAGGTTTCAGAGCAATGTAATTTTTCTCATCTCAAAAGCAAAGATTAAGTCTCACCTTATAAGACAAAGCTTTGTCTCGAGAGATAGTTTAACTCTTTGTTGTTTCTAATGTGGGCCGCATTAGACTTCTAAACTTGAAGTCTCTTGAAATGCGTCGCCTTAAGGCTGACTTTCATATTAATTGCTCCATTTTGCACAACCACACTGATATTGATCCTGATAATTTTTTATCTTTAGTCACAATACCCGCACTAGGGGATATTCTTTTAAACGGGATATGCAACGAAGCTACAAGGAAGCATACAAGCACCTTTTTACAAACCGAGTGATTCCGATGTGGAATTCCGTGCCAAAATGGTTTAAAAATTGTTTTAAAAAATTAGATCTGACAGGTTTCACGGAAAGTTTTCATTTACTGATATTTTGTACATTAAGGTGCTGTTTTATATACTGTATATCTCCTCGACTTGGGTCCTTGACCTGCAAAAATGTATGAGCATCTTCTGCCGACTTCGGAAGAAGAAGGGGACAAAAATCGTACAAATCTGGTCCTCAAGAGGCTGTCCAAGCTTTCACACATAATTCAATTCGTCAAATTCAATTTCTACCGGACGAAGGCAGTTCTAAATCCGTGCGTCTGTTGCTGAAGTGGCCGTCTTGCATCTTGCCCATCTTCAAAATAAAAGCATTTCATATTGGATTACCCAGGCAAACTTGTTCGTTCTACAGCGAAGAAGAAAACAAAATTGTTCTCAGTGCAGCGTTGATAAGACGTTTGCCGCTGCAACGGACAAATCCTTGCGAACCTTGTCGCAAGGCTTATGAAGACACACCACAATCCTAATCGTATGCTCTATTCATGCTTGCTGCTCTAATCCAAACTGCACTGGAGATTAAATCCAAAGCTTTGATGTGTTTCGCAGCTTTGGAGTGTTGACAACTCAAGGTAGCCGAGTCGATGAATGTGTATTTTAAATCCTTGTCAGATTTTAAACCCTACCACTATCCAGTTTCCACCCCTTGTGCCTGTCTACCTACTCACCCTTTTTCAAAGTAATAGTTGTTTTTTTTTTTTAGTAAGAACCCCAACCGAATAGATCAGATTAGATAAGATAAGATTAGATTCCTTATTGAGCCTTATGGGTCTACAAACCATTCACTCAGTTACTATAGCTAAACTTATATCTAAACCTAAACCTGTAGACCTTACTCTGCACAATGCCACAATTTTGCAACCATTGGCCATTGTAAGCCTTCTTCAGGACAGTTTTTATTTAATGCTGTCCTATACCACACGCCATGGCTGTTTGCTGTGACGTGTGTATCACGTGACTGGGCTAGTCCAATCAGACGGCCAAACAGTCGTTGTTCTCGTTCGTCATTGGCTAACTCATGGTGACGTCACAGCAAATAGCCATTGCGCATGGTTTAGAAGGTATAAATCATCAACGACGACGGCCAAAGCAAACCCAAGTTGGAATTTTATTTCAGGGAGTCTGGCCCCGCAGCCACGCACTCCCACAACAAACCAGAAAACAGTACAACAACTTCAGAAACAGGAAACTGTAAACCGCCCTTACCCAAAGTACTACTACAAACTTAGATAGGGATTACGATTCTAGCATTTACGTGCAACACTCCCAACCAAAGGGCCCTCAAGGAGCAGAGGACGGAGCAGAGTAGAGGAAGCCTAAATCCTAATTGGCCGCACTTTTGCAACAATGGACCGTTGTAAGCTATCTTGAGGACAGGTTTGAATGGATGAACTCCAAGGAATACAAATTAATTAATTCAATTTGTATAAGAAGTACAAACTCTCACAAGCTGCTGCTAAGACTTGTATAAAATTTAAAAAATAAAAACTATTAATAATAAATTGAAAATTTAGCAATTAGCAATTAAAAAAATTTAAAATATAAATATTTAAAATTTTAAAATTTAAAATAAAAAAATTAAAGATTAAAAACTAAAAACACCTGAAAATACTTAAAATAAATAATTTAATATTTTACTGCACACCAGGTGCATCTTACTAATTCTGCCATTTTCTTATTGTTGAGCAACTACATAAACAGTTTGTCAAAAATCATTGTGCAATTACTGCAACGGGTTTCGAAGCGGAACTATAAAACCGTATATATATCAATAACATCGATCCTTGACACAACAGCTGATAAATTATTGACCCAAGCCATTCATTATCAATAATTATTAGCTCAATAACATTATATGCCAGTTCATGCTCTTTCAATATCGGACTAATTTCCCAGGTAGGCTGTCAAATCTGATTGAGAGGGTGTTTATCAAGCCTTGTTACAATTCTGAAAGCTGGCAATGGTTGATTTAATAAATTACATACATCCAGCCAATGCAAGCTGGCAAATGACAAACCAATTTAGACTTTAATGCATATGATCATTGCGCTACAGTCAATACAGTGTAAATATACACTTGATAAAAAACTTACGATGTGCGAGCGTGCGTGTTGAGAGTACTACTAAATTAAAAATCATTAAATTACGCTTCGGTAGGCTTGTTTTCATCGCCATAACTTGATTTAGGACCTTGTAATACGCGAAAAATTACTCAGAAAACTACAGGGTGGTACACAAAATACTGACGATCCAAGATTTTCGAAGTCCAATTTTTCTAGATAGCACCACCTGAGAACCAGGAGAGGACAGAAATCTTCCGTTTCATTAGACTTGATTTCTGTCCTCTTTTCTAGTTAGCACCCCTTAGAACCAGGGGAGAACAGAAAACTTCCGTTTCATTAGACTTGATTTCTGTCCTCTCCTGGTTCTGAGGGGTGCTAACTAGAAAAGTTGGATGTTAGGTCATCAGCTTTTTGTGGACCACCCAGAATTCATGATGAAGAACGCCGATCAGACAAACTAATCAGCGAGAATCTTGGTCGCCCCCCCCCCCCAAAAAAAAACCCTAAAAGGACGACATATTTGCATCAACCTTAGCATCATGAAATATACAGATAAATCACTTGGGGGAGACGGGGAGATTGAGGCTTAATGGCGCGTCGACAGCCAGGTCATTAGCGCCAACCCCAGTCTCAGTGCAGTGGTCCGGGTTGCCACCGCGCACACATTACAGAGACGTTAAACAAACCCCAAATCTAGATCTTATCATATATTTGTACCTCCTGCAAAAATTAAATTCGCCGGACAGGTAGACAGACTTATCACCCAATAGAGTTATTTGGATATTCGCGAGCCGCCATCTTTGAAGGGTCAAGCGAGGTGACATCCTTCTGATTTAGTACTAAAATAGGCTTCGAAGAAGTGGCGCAAGACCCTACATTTTACGGTGTACTAGCTTTACAATATTTTTAATCTTTATTCCAAACCTTAATTCGATCGTACAAATAACGGAAACGCGAAAAGGTACGTATTATTATTACTTTGGATTTTTTTCGTCAAGCTGTCAGACGCTCGCACATAGTAAGCACTGCTGAAAACTACACACACAAATTTAAATTTTGCATCGTTATATAATTCACCTAGTAATTAAGAATTATGAACCGACTAAAAGGCGTTATTAAAGAAAAAAATATTATTACGGTTGAGGTGTCTTCTAATGTTAATATACATATTGACTTTGAATAGCGCCAACTATTACTGCCTGCCGGCTATCGTTTGCGTGCGCATGCGCAAGTTGCCGAGAGACACGAGCGCTCGCTGAAGACAACAGAAAGGAAGCAGTAATAGGTAGCGCTTTTTAAAAGAATATTGGGATAAACATTAGACGATATCTCAACCGTAATAATTTGTTTTCTTAAATAACGTCCTTCAGCCAGTTCATAATTCTTAATTACACGATGAATATAATTATATAACTATGCAAAATTTAAATATGCGAATGCAGTTTTCAGCAGTGCTTACTATCTGCGAGCGTCTGACAGCCTGACGAAAATAAAAATTCTAAAATAATAATAATACGTACCTTTTCGCGCTTCCAGTATTTGTACGATCGAGTTAAGGTTTGAAATAAAAATTAAAAAAATATTTTAAAGTTAATAAACCGTAAAATGTAGGGTCTTGCGCCACTTCTTCGAAGCCTATTTTAGTACGTAAATCAGTTGGATGTTTCCTCGCTTGACCCTTCAAAGATGGCGGCTCGCGAATATCCGAATAACTCTATTGACGCGCTATGTCTCACGGAAGATGGAAACGGCGTCGAATGCCATCAAGATGGTGACTTGGGTTGGTTTCAACTGGTTGGACGCACGGAATAAGCGGACCTATCTACATCATTAAAAACGTGCGATCTGCGTGCGTGTTTTGTAACTTTCAGTTCCTCCTCAAGATCTAGGGCATCCAGAAAGATGAGAGTAGCTCCAAATGAACAATAATTAAATTACGCTTCGAATTGGACTATTTTTGCTGCATACTGCACAAGTTAATGAGTTCGTGCTGAGGCGACCCATGACCAGAGGAAATCCCCCCCCCCCGAATGAGTGACAGCTATAGGAGACCTCTTTTGTGTTTGACATGCAGCCAGGTAAAAGGCCCTGGCTGGCGTTTTATAGCCTTGGTTTACAATTCCAGCATGCACTCTGATCCCAGAGTGCATCATACATACTTAACATGCAAAGGTAGCCACCTAGTGGCAAGTAAGCAAAGATACAACATTAGTGGCTAAGGCCACTTGAGATAACTCAATATCAAATACACCACAATTTTCATTGCTGTAACTTGAATTTTGACCCTTAAAAACGCGAAAAACTACTCCGGAATGCAGACGTACTAAGGAATGAGATGCAGGAATTGTCATCAATTGCAATTAGATCGCTTCCAAAGACTCATTAGGCCTATATCCATTTTGTGATGCTCCGAAGAATAAAGCAACTATATAGGAAGCATGGATCGACGCCAGTAGAGTTTGAAAAGCAAACGACGTGGCAACGAATTAATTATAGTATGAAGTATAGAAGCACACAAAAATATCCGTGGTGATTATAATTGGTGTATGGGTTTGCACTGGTAGTCCATGACTTTCAATCATTAACTGAAAGAAGGATCATGAATTGTTTTTATTGTGTGCGCGGCGTATCTTGAGTCCTGCACTTATTTTGTGATCGGCTACGTCTTCCTGGAGGGGGCAGCTTTAACCGACGGCCGCCATTGTTTTTGTAACTGGATATCAACACGTACACGTACAATCGATTATTTGTGTTCATTCTGGGGCGAGCTCAAGATGGGCCGCGAACACTATAGATATTGTTTTACGTGTCATGTCTTTTACTTTTCCATTAATTTCTGGTTAATCCCAGGATAATGATTATAACTAACCTAACCTAATTAAACCTAGGAAAACTAACCTCATTAATCCTAATCTAACCAATTAAACCTAACATAACCAAATTAAACGTAATTCAACCTAATCTAATCAAACCTAACCAAGATAAACCTAATCTAACCTAACACACATAGAAATGTGACCAAAAAAGAATATATATATATATATATTGCGCTTAGGAGCAGACTTAATGATGATGCTGATGATGGATCATGACGTCCGGCCAGAAGCGAGCGGGCGAGCAGCCTTTGCATTCCAGCGCGGGGAGAGTTTGGGAGGGGGAAGCAGATTGCGGTGGAGGGCGTGAGGAGGTGGCTGTTTGCAAGAACGGCGTATGTTATACGCCGGGGTCAGCTAGTAGCCAATATGTTGACTCCCGGAAGGAGTTTTGGACGTCAATTTCTGTGGAAGTAATCACCTCATGGCTGTGAAACAAACATGGACTTCTAGTGCAAGTTGAATAGCCTACTCTGCTTTCAAGATGGATTCAAAAGATGTCTGATTAATGAGCTTCAAAATACCCGACACCATTTAACTCGCCCTTTTAATTTAGGAACTTAAGCTCACAAATATGGGATATAGAAAGCACGTGGAAAATGTTCCATTAATCAGAAAATGGTTACAAAGGTTATTATGGAGCATAGCAGGCGAACTGACAGGTATAGTCGAGCACACCAATACAGGATAAGAAGCTCTTTTGATATGATTTATACCCATGTCGTTAAAAAAAAACGGAGAAAGCGAATTCAAATTCCAGACGTGCCTTCATGGTCATTTGAAGTGAAATTCATGAATTGTTGGATGACATTTAAGTAGAGAAGAAGCAGTAACTCCATATTAGCTATTGAGGTCGAGTCAGTAACCAGTCGTTGAGCTAGCTGCAAGGGACACTGGAGGTAAAAACCAAACAACGTCTTTAGTCAAGCTAATCCTGTGACAGCGGATTTCTTTGGCCTAAAAAAATATTTTGTCCAATCCCTTACACTTCGGAACATTGGAAGAAAAACTTTTCTCTTGCTGAAAACAGCTGCCAATAATTTCCTAACATTTAACATTTTTAGGTCCTAGGAAATCGTCTTTCTTAGCATGGGTTTGACAAACTTACGCTAATGTTTTTTACGTTCACATACATCCAGTGAACCTTGCAGCTAGCTCAACGATTGGCTCTAGATACGAACCCGGCAGTGAATAAGGCGTCATTGTTACTTCTGTATTGTGAAAGTAAAGAAACGATTTGCTGCCATAAACATTAAATAATGGGCATTTTCGAAGTACGCAGTTCAAATATAGAACTTGGTTCATAAACTTTAAGGATTTTTTAAGCAGCCTAACATAAGTCTTTTCAGGGGCCCCGACTTCGGCCATGACTCCAGAAGTGACGTCATCATACACGCAACACAACATAACACAAAATATTAACAAATTGCTGTTCAAAATGGCAGTGAGAAAAGAAACTTAACTCATAAACGACATACAAATCAAAAAATCGTTCAGTACTGTTGCCTTTTTTCCTCGTGTAAGAGTTCGACAAATTCAATAACCTTCTAAACCTGAAATCGCACAACAGAACTCCGCTGAAGATTTTCCGTTGAGTAGATTTCTGCCGAGTAGATATTATACATTGATGAACAATTCTAAATTCGCGTTAACGAAGGTTGATAGCCAGTAAACTGAATCGTGAAATATTATAGGCATTTCCTTGTTATTTGAATTTTTTTTTTAAATAATACGATGGCTGGCATTTTAGGGCACTAACCATTGACCCCACGCAAACAAGTAAATGGGTCTGGTAAGACTTTTGATTTAAAGATGGACCTTCAGCTTGCAAGCACTCAAGTAAATTCAGACGGGTTTACGAAAATATTTTCGAAGTTAGACAGCAGAGCTGGAGGTCGCAGCGGTGACTCAGGACCTGTTGGCTCTTTGGCCGTGACGACTGGAAGTTCCTTCACTACCGGCATGTTACGTTCGCATGCCGAGTTTTACTTGTTCCGTTGAACGGTAAGCGGTTTTATAGCCGGCTAAACAATGGAACAGTTGCGCGAACGGGTAGGGGGAACATCGTCAACCCATGGCCGGACATAAGTGTTATCCAGTGTGGTTTACGATGGGCGATGCTTCCGTCTGGGAACTGAATAGGGGTTCGCGTGTTGGGCAATCAAGCCAACTATTCTGTTGCACATAACGCCCACATTAAAGGAGACGATCAGCGTTCGTATCTTATGTACTCGAGCCAGTTTTAATGTTGTGCGTTACAACACAAAACAAAACTGAATGATAACAACACAATGTTAGGCCTACCTGATTCAAAAATCGTTGAACTATCCACAATTGTTTACCCTTTTGACTACATCAGTGTATGTTTCACTGCACAAACAGCGGCTTACCTACGTTAGGCGGGGCCGGTGGCAATTTACCCCTCGCCCCCCCCCCCACTCCTTAATATACAGGATGGCTCATAAAAAACGAAAAAGCCATACTTTTTTTCTAATTTTTCTGTTATAGTGAAAATAGGGACCACTTTTTCGTAATCCAGTCAAATATTTTCACTTTTTTTTAGAAAAAAAAACTGACAAAAAAAAGTCTGGACTTAGAGACATTTTTCAGCTCTTTCCTCTTTTATGGGCTGCCATATTTTTGTAATGGGGAGGGGGATATACAGACGGGGAGGCTTGAAATTCATTTATAAAATACAGGCAGTTTACACCAAATTAAATGACTAGTGTACTACAAAAGAGCCTTTTTTAAATCGAAATATTCTTTTTTTTGTGTTGGGGCCCCCTGAGGCTGGAAGGGGAGGGGTGCCACCCATTCCACACCGTAGCTACGCCGGGGTTAATAGGATGTTAATAGGGAGCTTCTTGTTCCTACTGAAAATTTTATTAAGCTCCTAAAGAGAACAAACGTATGTGTAGACACGGCGTATGAGTTGAAGTGAAGGCGGTCGGAAAAAAAACCGTTCGTCAGCTCGTTGAAAACAGTCCGACTAGTATCATAATCTCCACGCCAGCGTCGAAGTAGAAAATCTACTGTGCTCAGAAATAGGTTCGATGATTATTAGCTTGCGTGATGTCGATCGGGAGTATCGAATCTAACCAATGCCTACCCAATTCTGAATACTGGATGCAGCTGTTTTACTTTATTTTGCTTTACGCACTGCAGTGCCGTGTAAGCTTTGCAGCAAATACAAAAATCCCAAGGTAAAAGTAAATAGTTAAAGTGAAAAGTAGCATTTTAAGGTATACATAATTTTGTTCTCGTTTTCTTTCCCCATTGGTAACTCAGGAAAAATAACGATATACTGTACAGGACTAGTGTAGAATAGGATACAAAGGAGAAATATAAACACACGCTAGTGTGTCGCGCCAAGTTAGGCAACAATCATCACAACGAACATCACATCAATTCAATTGTCGAGGTTGTAAACCATTGTAGCGCGGCGCCATAGCGTCAGTGTCTTATATCTTGAAGCATAGTTGGGCACATTTCAGGTGTGCTTGGGGAAAAATAATAATGCGGTACAAAAGCTTAAATTGTGTTGAAATCGAGACCAATGACCCACTTGACAAAAATTAACTCGTGTAGGAATATCAGCTAAGCTGCTTTCAATGCAAAATCTGACCCTCAATAACGTTGAAAATATCCGCGGATCCCATGTTAATTTCCATAAGGTGATTATTCATCGATACCGAGATAACGGGAAGGCTTCCAGCTAGGAAATCGGACGAATGAACGTTAAATGAAAACTTGAACATTGCTACCGAAAGTAGCAACGTTCTAGTTTTCATTTAACCTTCGAGCTATTATATATAAGCGATGCGATTAACTTGGCAAATGTTTTGGTGTGTTGATATCACTCCTTTGAAGGGCCGAACCATTCGGAACTTGGCGGCAGCTTTTACCAGTTTTGGTTTTTGATACGATATTATATTACGGTACACAAAGACATGCACTATTTACAATAATATGGTACTCGAAAAACATCCCAGGAAAAAAAAACCCGGAAAAAATATCCCTAGGAAAAACAAACTATTCACTTTTAGCCTACATTTTTTTTTTAGCATCCACCAACCACATGGAATGTGCACGATATAATTTTTGCTGATCAACAATGCACATATAATCAGTATGAAGGATTGAAGAACAGATTCCCGCATTTAGTGGGACACAAGTCTATAATTTGTATGTCCTACAGCCACAAGATTCGGCGGCCGACATGAGTGAATAACTTGTTTATTTCAAGTTCAATGCGGGCTTCGGGAGGAGAGTTGAACTATTGTTTACAAATTGTTTTCCTCGATTGTTTATCGTGATTACTAAAAAGGGTTCAAAGTGTTTTAGCGAGCGTTAACCGCTTTCTGTGAACTGCCCGTCGAATCCCAAATGCCAGCGGTTACTACAACTGCCTCAACAATGAAGATTCAACTATGACTCAACTACGAGCTTACGCACGCTAAATCTAGACACATGCTAGTGTTTTACCACCAAGTAATAGACGCTGGCCGATGCAGAGACGGAGCCTGGACATACACACGGAATTCTAATGCTCCCTTTTTTGGCAAACAAAATTGCGCAAACAATATACGCATGAAAAAACCAGGTCGTACCAACGAAAATAAAAATGAAGCGAAAAAATCCAACAAATTAACTGCACAAAAAAAGGATTCGCCATTTGGGAAAAAGAGCTCATACCCTTATGGAACTCACAGGAAAACCGATTCGAGTTCTGAACTCCAATTCAAGGGAACAAGCTAAAACAAAACAAATCCCCAAATAATAAAACCCCGACATAATACACAAATTAGACTAACGGTTCGCCCCTTCGTTGTTGGTCATTTAAGCAGAGGTGATGTAACTGCAGGGCCTACAGAGATAAAAGTGCTGGCATCGAGCGAGGCATGGAGCTTTAGTCCCAATCTGCCTTGATCGAATGTATCCTAATGTCGTCCAACTGTGCACCTTGCAACCTCAGTCTGTGGCGGTTGTAAGTCAGATGTTCAAAATTCACTTTGACTGTGGTAACCATTTAAGGTTTTTAACCATGAATTTACGGTTTGTGGTTGTAGGTCAAGATGGTTGCAGGTCAGGACGGTTGTAGGCCAAGGTGAAAGTCACTTTAAATGTAGTGAGAAATTAAGGTCTTTATTCATAAAAATAAGTTTTGTAGGTTATAGGTCAAGCCGGTTTTAGGTCTACATGGAAAGTCAATTGAAATGTGGTACGAAATTAAGGACTTTATTCATGAATTTACGTTTTGTAGGTTGTAGGCCAATAAGGTTTTAGGCCAAGATGGTTGTAGGCCAAGATGGTTGTAGGCCAATAAGGTTTTAGGCCAAGATGGGTGTAGGCCAAGATGGGTGTAGGCCAAGATGGTTGTAGGCCAAGATGGTTGTAGGCCAAGATGG